>CAJNJA010010434.1:0-14191 GCA_905231915.1 Symbiodinium necroappetens
TTGGGGTCGGGAACGGCCCAGCGCCGCTGGAGATAGACGCCGTGACTGGTAAGCCTAAGGGTGGTAAGCCTGGTAAGGGTGGTAAAGGCCAGCATTGGTATGATGCTCCAAAGTGCGGCAAAGGCAAAGGGAAGGGCTATGACAAGGGCTCTCCCAAGGGAGGCAAGGATAAAGGCAAGGGCTATGACAAGCCTTCAGGAAAGGATGCCGGGGGCAAGGGCAGTGGCAAGGACCGTCAGAAGGGAGTTTGTGATTATTGCCGTAAGCCGGGGCACTTCAAGAGAGATTGTTGGCAAGCCAAGCGTGATGGCGTAGTGCGTGCAGTGACTGAGAGTGCGAACCAGAATGAGCCCAATCGTGATTTGCCTGCACCCGCGCCTAGCTCTGTAGCAGCCTCGTCTTCTTCGGCTTCGACCTCGGCAATTAGGAGGGTGTCTCTTGCCTACTTTGACCTCACCGAGCAAGACAGTTTTCATGATGGTAGTGTTCGTATGGTAGAGGAGTACAGCATGACGTACAGTGACAACGACGAGCATTGGACAGAGAACCTTGAGATCATTTTGGATTCTGGGGCTGATCATAGTGCTCTGCCCCTCCGCTTCGCCACCGTGGGCGAGGCATCGAGGACTCAGGCCACTCATTTGTTGATGCCCAGGGGAACAACCTCCCTGTGACACAGGTCAGCGTTGCTGAAGTGGTTTTGGGCGACTTTTGTTTCAAGGAGCGTTTCATCATTGCACCAGTGAGTCATCCTTTGCTTTGCTTAGGGAGGCTGTGCAAGGCAGACTTTGAAGTGCGTAAGAGGAATAATCAGCTCGAGCTTGGGTGTGACGCGCACTCAGTGGCAGTGGACTTCAAGAGGAACTCCTTGGCGGTGCAGGGGTCTATAAGGATGCTAGAGCATGTTTCAGGCGCTTCGCCGAGTAATCCAGTGTGTGACCAACGTGTGCATGTTCGGGCCGTGGTCTTGAAGCCTGTACTTGAGCGTGTACCACAGGATGGGTCCTTGGTACAGATCGGAACCAATGTGTACGCAAGGTGTGGCTACAGCACGACTTTCATCAACACGACCCTGCCCCCTCTCCGGGACTTGCCTGGGAGGAGAACGACGTTGGTTAAAAGACCCGGAAAGGAGTGGGATTTGATCGAATTTTGCGAGGACATCAGCCACATGGAGAATTTCGAGGGCGATTTGCCAAATCCCCAGGACATCGAGCTGGTCTTGACTATTGCTCATGATCATGTCGTTGCTCCTGAAGAGCTTGGCTTTGATTATCGGAGTGATTCGCTACCGCTGGCCCCGAGGTCTGATGATGCTGTTCGTGATGCAGCTGGAGGTGCTCTTGATGCCGAAGATAGCCCGGACCTTGGAGGTGCAAGGGATGTACCTGCTGCTCCCGGTGAAGCAGAGCCACCCGTTGATGAACGTCATGTGCCTTTGGATGACAATGAGGTTGAGGTGGACGGTATTCGGTTGAGTATGTCCTCAACCCTGAAGGCATTGCGGGCGGCTTGTGGAGCATTAGGCATAACTACGGGGTAGCAAGAAACAGTGTTTTGAGCGGCTTCGTCGGCACATTCAGGAGCACGCTCTGATTGCAGAGCACGAGGCTGTTGCGGCGGCCGTTGGTGACTCAGAGCGGAAGCCGAAAGGAGTGGCGAAACCGGATGAGCCAACACCGCAGGAGATCGCCGAGCATATGATCACGCATCAGCCCTACAGGGCGTGGTGCTCTCAGTGCGTGGCTCATCGAGGTCGTCAGGACCAGCATCATGATCTAGATCATGCGCACACTTCCGAGTCGGTGGTGAGGGACTTCGGGTTTTGCAAACGGCAGGAGTCGGAAGACAATCTCCTCACCGTGCTAGTGATCCGCGATAGGCAGACCAAGGCTTTGCACGCAATTCCCACTGTGAGTAAAGGGGGTCAGTCGCTGTCGTATTTGACTACTGAATGTGTACGTTTTGTTACGTGGCTGGGGCATCGTGAAGTTTGCTTCAAGTCGGATGGTGAGCCGGCGATCAAGGCTGTGGTTAAGAAAACCAGGAGTGTGACGACGCCCGTGGAGGACCACGAGGCCAACGGTGCAGTGGAGCAAGCGTGGCAAAGCATCCGAGCCAATGCAGGTGTGCTGGTTGGACAAGTCGAAGAGCAGTGCGGTGCCGAAGGCAAGGTGATCTTTGGGAGCCAGCACCCTTTTTACATGTGGAGTCTTATTCATGATGCTTTTCTTCATAATCGGTTTTCGGTGCAGCATTCCTTGACTCCTTTTGAGAGGGCAACTGCGAGCCAATATGTTGGTAGACTTTGTTGTTACGGCGAGGTGGTTCTTGGCTACCTTCGAACGAGTGCCAAGGCAGGTGCTCGGTGGTGCAAGGGCGTGTGGCTTGGGAAAACGACCCAAAATGACACCCACATTGTGGCAACTCCTCAGGGGCTGTTCCTCACGAGATCGGTGAGGAGACTGGTGGAGAAGGACAGGTTCAATCTAGATCGGTGTGGTGAAGTTGCTTTGGCCCCTTGGGAGCATGGGTTTGCAAGCCTGGGTGGCAGGCTGATTGTGAACAAGAGGGTTGTTCTTCCACAGGCCGTGACCCCAGCATTGAATCCAACGAGTCCGCGGGATGAAGCTGGCAGTGACCCGCCTACTTCGGAGCCCGATGGCGTGAATGACCATTTGAGTGACTATGAGCCCAGCTTGCCAGGTGATCCCGTGGAGGCGGGACGCAGGATGCCCCGTTGATGACGTTGCCGGGCATGAGTAGCGAGCTGGTGACCGAGGCAGCGATGCAGGCCCATTCAGGCGAAGCAGCAGCCGCGGAGGTGGCAACGGGTTTGTCCGAAAATCCACGCGCAGTGAAGGCGCCCAGGATGATGCAGAGAGTTGAGTTTGCAGCCATTTGTCAGATCGGTGATCAGTGGTATGAGCATGAGGATGGAGAGGTTGATTGGGCCTTCACGCACAAGGACCTGGATGATCTTCAGGATTACGATGAGGGTTTTAATGATGACGGCCACGAGGAGCTCGATTTGAGCGCGATCGAGTCCAAGCTCATCTTTCCCAGGACTTCGGAGCACGAGCCGTGGTTGAGCCCCAGCGAGTTGAGTGAGCTTGACAGGTTGGCCGATGAGTTCGAGTTGGCACGGCTTGGCAACATGAAGGTGCTGTTACCAATGGGGTCCGAGGAAGGGCCCACCAAGGGTAGGGACAACCCAAAGAAGTTGTCGACAAAGATGGTTAGGTCGTGGCGCGAGAAGACCATTGTGGATCCCGAGACCAAGGAGCAGAGACCGGTATGGCTTCGCAGATCCCGGTACGTAGCTCGGGAGTTCGCCTGCTTAAGTCCAGAGAAAGAGGGCTTGTATAGCCCAGCATCCAGCTCTGTGGCGACGAAGGTTTTACCAGCGATTTCACATACCTGCAGGCTAGGGATGGCGATTGGGTGCTAGGGTCCATGGATGTGTCCGACGCCTTTCTTATGGTGTTGCAGGAAGAGGCCACGGAAGTTTCATACGAGGTCCGGGCACAAAGGAGGTCAGAAAGTTTATGCTGGGTCGCCTCCTCCCAGGACAGCGGGACGGGACGGCGAAGTGGCACGCCAAGTTGCCTGAGTGCCTTCGTGATGAAGTGAGTGCTTCACGCTGCGTTGCTTATCCGAGCATGTTCTCTTGCAACACACAACATGGACCAGTGTTCTTGCAAACGCATGTGGATGACATTGAGTATTTAGGGAAGCATGCAGCGGTGAGCAGAGTTTTTGTGCCGGCCATGCAGAGGCACTTCAAGGTGGCATATCAAACTCTCGAGAAACCGGGTGATGTCATGATGTTTTTGAAGCGCCAACATGTACTAGGCGAAGACGGTTGCAGTGTTGTCATCACACCACATCCCAAACATGTTGAGAGACTTCTTGAGATCCTCGAGATTGACCCGCACATGTGCAACAAGAAGTGTCCTTTGATGCTGGGGTACACAGAAGTAGATGAGAGCACAGCTTTGCCAGGGCCGCAAGCAAGTGTATATCGTTCGTGCATCGGTATCCTGTTGTACCTCAGTGGCGACATGGTGGAGTCTCAAAGGCTCAAGAGAGGGAGCTTCCACGAAGCTGAGCTGGAAACCAGGGACCCCTCCCTGGGCTGATAACCTCTGCGCGAAATGGCTCCGAGTTCCGGAGGCTGGCGACTTCATTACTTACGGCAGATGCGGCTTATGAAACGAAGCCTGGACAGCACACCCTGCTTGGGGACGCAGGGTGGCCGGGGGAAGACTTGTGCTTCCTGCTGGCCCGAGATAGCAGCTTTGACGGAGAACATTATGCGGGACAGGTCGACTCGAATTACGACGGGGACCCTCCAAGGAGAAGGTCCGTTGTGCCTAGGCTGCACCATGCTGTGGGATGTGAACAGAGAGTTTGGGCTTCCGACGGAAGCTGATTTCGCGGCCCGTGGGGCGGCCAGCGCAGGGAGAAGTTGTGAGCAAATGCAGCTCAGCGAGGCTCATTCCCGGATTGTGGGACACAGGGAATGTGGCTCCGAAAGTCAAATGCGAGATCGCTGCCGAGTTCTGTCGTCGCGGGGACAGGGGTTGCCCCCGGGTGTGTCGGCAGGAGAGCTGGGTGCTGACCCTTTACGCGAATTTCTGCTCCTTGCGGGCGGTGATGGCGGTGATGACGGATGGAGCGAGCCTAGCTGGGCTGGCCCAGCTGAATGTGGTCTCCACAGCAGAGCCAATATGGCCTCCATTTGGGAAGCCTCCTCGCACCAGTTGCGCCAGGACCATGTCTTCTATGACGAGCACTTCCCGGACGCTCCTGAGAATGCAGCAAGTGGCCAAACCTGTTCGCTGAGGGCCGTCCGCCTCAACGAGCCTGAGGGCGACCATATGAAGCCTGACCTCGTGACGAACGCAGATACCGAGGGACGATGTGAAACCCACGTTTGGACAGCAAGCATGTCTCCTTTGCGTTGTGGTGGGGGCAGCACCGGGCTGGAGGGTCTCATGGAAGGCATCATGCAACAACTGATGCCAATGACCACTCAGCTGATTCAACAGGCTATGGCTGAGGCGATGGGCAGAGGCCTTGGCAACGAGAGCGTGCAGAGCCCCACCAAGGGCGAGGCAAAAGGCGAGCCACGGGCCAAGCGGCAGCGAGGTGGGGACAAGTCCAACAAGCGGAAAACCCCGGATCCCGAGGGCCCCAGGCCCTCGTGGCAAGGGCAAGGGTGGCACGCCACAGGTGCCGAAGCGAGAAGTGAGCATCTCGGAGAACGAGGGCGGCTGGACCAAGGTGAGCCGCAAGGAGCCAGAGCGTTTTGAGCTCAGAGGCCAAGATTGGGATTGTCCGTTGGTTGCACATTCCAGCATCGGCGTAAAGTTAGACGAGCTGCAGGATGGTCAAACACTGGAGGCCGTCGTTCTCGCCCCCAAGCAGGACTTACAGAAGGTCTCGACGATCTTGCGTGGCACAAGCAAGCCTTATCGTGTCATGCTGGTGGAGTTGAATAAGGACGGCAAGCAGAGGGTTCCTGGACGACTGGGAAACACTTTGACGTTTCGCCAAGCCAATGTGGACACCCTTTTCTCATCGGGCAAGGAGGCACCCCGGTATGCTGGCACGAGGGCTACGGCTGTCAAAGTGGCACCCATCGACACAGTCGTGATCACCATCAGAGTTCCGGCCGATTTCTGTGCCGCCGATAAGTGGAAGACTTTCCGGGCGAACCCCACGAAGGCCATGGCAACCTGGGCGGCTGAGCAAAAGGTTGTGCTGATGGACAGCTGGGGCTGGTTGGAAGAAACCGCGCACAAGCAGAGCAGACAGCTCTTTGGAAAAGCCAGGCTGGCCACGAAGGAGCTCACGAGCCTCCTCGCGGCCAGTGGATGCAATGGGGTATTCCTAGACCCTCCGCGAAACAAGGTCCCGGCACAGGTGCAGTGGCTGGCACGTGGCCCCGAAGAAGCCGATGCTGCCTACCTCGAGCGTGGCCTCCGCATGGCTGCCCCTCTAGGCCTTGTTACCCAGGGCGGTCGGATCGGGGCTCGCAACACACGTGACCCCAACACGGCCGTGGCACGGATTTGGCATTTTCCGAACGTCCCAGGACACTGGGGCCCACGACTGTCTTCAGCCAGGCTTTCACGGAGGTGGTTTTGATCCACCACCGTGCAAAGGCCGAGAATTTCTCTACAGATTTCGAGGAACCCACCGATTCGGTGACAAGGACATTGTCCCGTTGCAGGTGGAGGTTGATGATGGCGATGGGTCGAGTGGTGAGATCACCATGTGGGTTTTCTGTGGCACCTGTCCGTGCCCAGGGCCAGAAACAGAAACCACTGCGATCAACCCCGGTGCCTCTTATCACGCCGAAGGATTCTCCCCTGGACAGCAAGCTGACCCGAGTCCAACAACCGGCGGTGCAGGATGACGCGGGCAAGGAAATTTCCCCTGGTCAGAGCAGGGCTCTCTCTCAGAGACAGATCCCCGACAAGTGCAAACTGGTCGAAGTGGAGAAGGACGGGGCGTGCCTTTATCACGCCGTCGCCAAAGGTCTTGTTTGGTTGGCTGGCAAAAAGCCCACACAACATTGCCACCGGGACCTCAGAGCTCGGGCGGTCGCACACATCAGGCGGCACGCCGATCAATACATCGGCGAGTGGGACGGCCTCGGCCCTGGGTTGGAGAAGCTCGCGACCGAGAATCCGGACCGCACTGCTGCTTTCAACCGTTACTTGGAGCTGGCGGAGAAGGAAAGCGCTTATGCGTCGGTTCTCGAAATAAAAGCTCTAAGCCGTTTGTATGATGTCTGCCTGTTAGTCATACCGCGAGACGGAAATTTCGCCACAATGACATTCAGGGAGTCCAAGCGGTCTCGGGCCATCGTCTTATGGTATACACCGAAGCACGTGGACCTCATCTCACCCCAAAAGGATGGCGAGCCTTACCCGGAGGCTTTATTCACACAAGCCCCCGGTCAGACCATCGACCTTCGCGCCGGTGGATGCAGTCAACAAAGTGTGGCCTCCTGCTGGACCAGGGCCTCGAATGCCCCTTCCGAGGATGCTCAGGCCTCGGTGTGGACACTTGCCTCGAACTGCAAAACTCAAGCATCGAAATCAAAGCCTGCCTCGCCGCACCGATTGGGCCGGAGCCGAGCTTCATTGTGTAACAGCACGAGCCGCAGAGCCAGTGCCAAATCGATTGAAACTGCCGGCCCCCAGAGGTCTGCAAGGTCTGTGGCCCCCCTTTCCGGAGGAGCCGCGGCTGGCTCCAGTAAGAAAAGAAGGTGCACTGAAATCTCTGAACCTCCTGCCCTCTCTGATACTGAGGTAGGGGAGCTGTGTGCCGGGCCCCCACAGGACACTGCCGAGCCGACTGCACGTCAAAGACGCCGTTCTTCTTCCCTCGCCCAGAAGGGTATCTGCAAGGGTGTCTTCCGGTGTGAGCTTTGCCCTTTTCGTAAGAAGCTTGATGAAGTTAGCAAGCTGCTTGATGTTCGCAAGAGGCACTTGAGAACCCACCATGGAGGTCAAGGCTTGAGAGCACGAACACCCCCTGTGGACCACTTT
Organism: Symbiodinium necroappetens; assembly: GCA_905231915.1. Taxonomy (NCBI): domain Eukaryota; class Dinophyceae; order Suessiales; family Symbiodiniaceae; genus Symbiodinium; species Symbiodinium necroappetens. The sequence continues at coordinate 7,569 of CAJNJA010010434.1, forward strand.
GTCAAGTGCAGTCGTGACGTTAAGGTTCGTTGGAAGTGCCCACTGTGCAATATGGGCATTAAACAGCAGACCGCGGCCAATCTCTGCTCCCATAGGATGGCTGACCTGCGCAGGTTCCACCGCGAAAACCACCATCCCCGGGTGACTCCGAAGGAGTGGATGCTCCTCCTGCAAAAGCAGGTCCGCGAGAGCATGATTGCCAAGCGCCGGGTCACCTCGCTTAACGCAGGGGCAGCCTCCATTGTGCGGACCCAGCTCCCAGCTCACCTTACGCCTGTCCTGATGCCGACGCCCATCAAGCTTCGGCCCGCGGATAATATGCCCAAGAGGAACCATGCCACTGTCATTCGCAAAGTCACTTTCCTCAACAGGCTCAAGTGCCACAGGTGTGGGCGATTTTGCAAGGCTTCCTTGCGAAGTCGCACCCCCCATGCTGACATGCAATGCCCGCCACCCCGTTCGGCAGGATACAAACGTGCACAGCTGAACACGTTGGAGAAGGTGCGCAGGTGGACCCTGCAAAATCCGGTTCCGGGATTCACCAAGGACCAGCTCAGGCCCATCTTTGAAGCTGCCCGCAAAGCGTTGGAGGAGGAGCCGTCTTTGCCGTCATCTTCTACCGAAGAGGTACCCTCAGCACAGGCACCTTCATCTCGATTCTGACGTGCAAACCTGGCCAAACGAGGCATCTCCAGTGTGGACGCCGTGCAGGCCATGATGGCCGATCACCAGGTGTCCATTGCATCCTTCCAGGAGGTGGACATCCACCGTCAAAGCGCCGTTGGCTTTGCGAACTTGTGGCGTCAGAAACATTTTCATGTTAGCCTCGGGGTCCCGGACTCTCGAGGCATGCACAGGGTCGCTCTTGCCTCGAAGCTTCCAATGAAGCCGGTTCAATTACAGTTGCAATCGGACACGGCTCGATCGGCCGCCGGCGTGGTGGCATGGCCCATGCAGCAGGCTATCGCTCACGTGCTCGTGGTATGTTTCTACGAATATCCCTCTGACCTGGCCCGAACCTCTGAAGCTTATGAAGCCCTGATGGAGGCCATTGCTGTGTACGGAGGCCTTTTCGTGGTGCTCGGGGATTTCAATTGCACCCAGCAGGAAGGTGCCCTTTCCACTTCCTTGATGTGTGGTGCTGTCCGTCCGGCTGATGATTCCTGCGACGGGCCACCCATGGCGACGAACCCTGTGGGCACACGGCGCATCGACTTCGCGGTCATGCACCCTGACCTGGTTGCACGAAGGGAGCACACTTTTCGCCTCGCCTCGATTTCGGACCATGGCATTGTTCGCTATGACTTTGACACTGGGTGCCATAAATCATCGTGGCGTAGGCCCTGCTTTGATGTACCACAGGTCTCCACTGCGACTGAGGAATCGGACAACTGTCCTCCCCCTCTTGATGTCACCGCCCTGTTGGCGGCCGGCCGCGTTGACGAGGCCTGGGCTCGTATCTCTGACTGGGCCGAGGCCTTTCTCAAGATTACTGACCCGGCTCAACCTCGAAGCCGCGCTTGGCATCCCAGGCCCCGCCTCGCCTCGCACGACAAGCCGGGCTCTTCCGGTCATGAACCTCCTGCGTTGGGGGCCCTGCGAAAGCTCTCGTATCGGCTCGCCCAGCTCCAGCACCGACCGTGGGATAGGTGCCTGTTCAATCGCACGGCTGGCTCCTTGCGTCGCACCCGGCATTTGGCCCCGGACCTTCCTCACCTTGACTTGGAGAACCCGGAGCTGGCCGCCGCCATGCTACAACCGGTACTTACGGCACATCACGATGCACATCGCCGGCGGTGTTTGGAGCGATGGCGCCAAAAGGTCACCACCTCCGTGGAGGATGCAGTGACATGGGTGAAACACAGAGCTGAGCAGGAGTGTCGGCTCCAGTCAAATTCCGCCCTTGAGGAAGCGGAGGCTTATGCTGTACACCCCGTGGACAGAGTTGAGCAGCAGGGCGAAATCTGGACCCGTAAGTGGCAGCTTGCCGACACTCCGCCCGATGTTGAGGATTTTCAACGCATCTTGCAGGAGCTTCTCCGACACACCCAGTCCGATGTTGATTTGACTCCGAGCCCTGAGGAGCTTCGGCGGGCAATGGCAAAGATGAAAAAGAAGGCACCCGGCCCCGACAATTGGACCGGAGCTCTGTTACTGCGAATGCCGCCCAATTGGTGGCGGGCTTTCTCAGCACTATGGCGCACCATATTGCAGCAAGGCCGGGTTCCGGCCATCTGGCAGCGATCGTTAGTGGTGCTGCTGGACAAGGGCCCTAGCTCTACGAGGCCAATCGCTCTTCTTAGCATCGCGTGGAGGGCCGGGGCTCAGGCCATCTCGAGGCGCCTTAAGGGATGGATTTACCAGTGGTGTAGCCCTCGGGCTTGCGGCTCGGCGCCAGGCCGCAGCACTGCAGACATGCACCAGCGTATCCTCCGTGCTTGGCGCAAGGGGGTACGATCCTACGTTCAACAGGATCTTACCTCCTTTTTCGATAGCCTTTCCATGCCCATTGTGACCACCGCCCTCAAGCATCTTGGGGCCCCACACTCCTTGATAAGGTTGGTTAGTGGGTTTTATGCGAGCCAGTTCCGGCTGTTTGTCGTGCAGTCATGCACGTCAGCAAGATGGCAACGTGCACACACGGGTTTGCTTCAGGGATGCCCCCTGTCCCCGACTTTAAGCCTGTGCATTGGTTACTTATGGTCTGCGTTCGTTGCCTCACCCCAGGTCGAGGCAGGCATCTATGTTGACGACAGGATCATGTGGGTGTCACAACTTTCACAGGATGCGACGACCGCGGCCCGTGAGGCCATTCACCGGAGTGACAGGTTTGACCAGGCCGCCGGCCTCACGTGCAGCCGGCGCAAGTGCCACCTGGTTACGGACACGCATGAATGCCCATGGCGGCTCCGCGCCACTGCTCGGGGGTATGAAGTTGTCTCATCACTCAAGTTCCTCGGGATTGAGCTGGACCTCACAACCGGCTGCACTTCCCCTCTTAAGCTGTGCCTTGAAAAGCTCCAGATCCAGCTTCGGTATGCTGGAAACCCTGCTTTCAGCCTGGCCGTGCGAACCAAGGTGATTCGATCGCTGGTCTATCCCGCCCTTTTTTGGGCGGCTGGCGTGGCCCAGCCCACCGCCGAGGCACTCAACGACATCCGCATGAAGATTGTTGCCTCTTTGTCCGGGGCGCTTACCCAAGAGGCTCCCAGAATTCTGGTTGGACAGGTGCTAGGCTGGACACTTGACGTGCACTGTATGGCCGACTGGAGTGCCCTGGCATACTTGCTCAGGACCCTCACGTCTCCACAGGAGTGGTTGGAGGACATCGCCATTGCTGAGCTCAACGAGCCACGAACCTCGGATTTCCCTGCTGCGGCTCATGCCTTACAATGCCTCCACTGGCAACTGGAACCTGGTAATCGGTGCATCACTCGCACCGATGACGAGCACCGTCGTCGTGTTTTCAGGATCGGTGTGGATTCCCCATCGGTCCTCAAACAGTGGCTCATCGAGGAGTACAAGCTGACTACGACAACGAGTTGTGGCAGAGTGCTCCACAAGCTGCACCGCAGCACCCCGGGGTTGGCCGTGGGCTTGGACCTTCCGAAACCGGGCTCTCGCGTCAGGTTTGCTTTTGAGGGCCACCGCAAGGCGTACACGCAGGCCCGCGATGCGGCACAGCAACGCGCAGCATTGGCCACTGGTGGTACTGGGTGGCATTACCGGGCAAAGCTCCGTGGTGAAGGAGTTGCGACTTGCATGTGTGGACAGACTTGGCCATCCAGGGCTCACTTGGTCTGGACTTGTCCCACTTTGGCACATGATCGTGGACACCTCGTCCAGCCGATGAACCGTGCTGAAGAACGTCTTTTTGGCCGATCGATTGCCGAGTACCCTCCGGCTCCCAGTGCCCACACGGCTTCTCCGCAGCCGGCCCTGGCGGCTTTCTTTGCGGCAGCGGCTCAGGACGCGATCCTGGACATCGATATGGCAACGGATGGCTCGTCCCAGAACGGCGTCGGCGCATACGCCATCGTGTGTGAGATTCCGGAAGTCACCATTTCTGCAGCGGACGATGCTGAGGACCAGGCTGCTTTCCGAATGGAGCTCCAGGCGGTGTGCGAGGTGCTCGTGGCTCTGGCCACGACAGACACTTTTTCGAGGACCCTTCGCCTTCTTGTTGACTGTGATGCTGTGGGTAAGGCGATCCGACGCCCGGCGACCTGCAAACTTCGAACCTTGGCCGAAAGGGCGCGGCAGGCCGGACATGTGGCCCGCGGTCGTGGCACGTCTTGGCGGATCATCTGGGTCCCGAGCCACGGCAAGCAGAGGGAGTGGGCCCCTGAAGCTCCACTGACGTCTGATTTCTGTCGCCGACTGAACCAGTCTGCAGATGATGCGGCCAACCAGCTCCGACGCCGGCGGCTTGCGGGCTCCGAAAGGGCGATATGGGCTGATGCTTTGCAGACGGCAACCACTGAGGAATGTGACGCCGTGCTTTTTGCCGCTTCGGCGGCCAGGCGCCTCGAAGCGCACTTGTGTACAGCTTACTCCGAGTCTCGGCCTCGGCTGATCGACGACGATGTATAGGCAGTCGACCACAGCCCTTGGCATCACGTGATGACCGGCGTGGGACCGGTTCGCTGGCCCTCGTCTGACAGTACCCTCAAATCAAAAAGTGGAGTCTCAAAACGCATGTTGTTGACGGCGCAAAAGGCTGGTGAAGGCTTGCTTGGTGAGCGCTGCTCTTCGGAGTGGACGTTGGAGGCCTTCTCTGACTCAGATTGGGCATCGCAGAAGGGTGATCGCAAGAGTGTTTCGTCCGGCATGATAGCAATCCAAGATAACGTCGTGTGCACTTCAGCCAGAACACAACGCACTATAGCCCTCAGCTCTGCAGAGGCTGAGCTGTATGCCAGTGCAGGCGTCCTCTCCGATAGTTTCCTCCTGAAGAACATCTTGTGTTTTCTGCTTGACCTTGAGAAGTTGTCCGTGCACTTGTACATGGATTCATCAAGTGGCAAACAAGTGTGGCAGCGATCGGGCGTGGGGAGAATCAGACATCTCTCCTGTCGTGTGTTGTGGGTTCAGCAGGCTGTGGCTCGTGGAGATGTGGTGTTGCACCACATTCGTGAGGAGTACAATCCGTGTGACGTGAACACAAAGCTTCTCACGAGGGTTCGCATGTTGTTCTTGATGTTCCTTTTGAAGGTCTATGACACGTGGAAGCATGAAAGGGTTGGTGAGGAGGAGCACGCAGCACACATGGAAAAGAAAGCCATCCAGCTTATGATCCGCAATTTGAAGCGCCTTGAGCATAAATCCAGGGTGTCCAAGCAAATGATCAGAAGCATTCTGTTAAGCTCAGCGGTGCAGTACAGCATGGCAGTGGATTTCAAGGACGATGACGCGTTGAGCACCGTATGCTTTGCAGTGACAGCTTCAGGACTTTTCCAGTCGAATGTGTCGTGGATGATGGTTTTCACTTGTGTGATTGTGCTGTGTAGCTTTATGTGGTGGTGCATTGGCAAGCGCAACTACAAGGTGACGAAATTTCGCATTGATGTTGGAGTTCAAGCTAAAGCTCGCGATGATCATGATGAGTATCGCTTTTATGCCGAAGCAATCATGCGACAGCAAAAGAATGAGCTTGATGAGATGAAGGAGTGGAACAGGCAGCTACGTGATGAGTGTCGTGGTGTTACGGATTGGAATGAGAGGCTTCGCAACGAAGCTCAACAGCATCGTGTACCAGATGGTGATGTTTTCATCTCCATGCGTGGTCGTTCGTATCATAGCAGCGCGCAGTGTGGACATGTACGCGGACACAAGACAACAATGTATTCAAAGTGCCGTGATTGCGCTATGCGAGATGGCAACTGAATGCTATGTGTGACCCATTCGCGGCTATCAAGCTTTACGATCGTCAGGGTGTGTATGCATGGATATACGGCCCATTTACGGCGGTCAAGCTTTACGGCTGCCAGGGGTTTGTGAGAAGAGTGGTACGTTTGAACGCTCGTTTGCGCTGATGCAAGTTTTACGCACAGCAGGGCTTTGTGAGAGCAGTGAACCGTAGAGTAGTTTTTGCATGCGTCGCATTGTGCATTTTGCCTTTGCAACCAGGTACATGTGAATATGTGCATAGTTGTGCCAACCTGGTTAATTCGATCTTGCGAATTTGTGTCAAGTACCTTTGCGTCCTTTTGCAGTTGCTTTGTCAACTCCGAGTCCAACTCTTTGATTCCATATGCAGCCAGCTAGAGCTACATGTGGGGTTCCTGTATGCAGCTTTGGCAAAGTGCCATTGCCAGTTTGAGTGTATGCCGTAGGCATAACTCAAGGCGGGGTGATAAACCTTTACGCCTCTGTAATGTGACGAGTTTTGCCCAAAGTTTTTCCTGCTTTACTGTACAGTTGTTTGACTTGAGCTACGACTCTGCAGGCGCTTTGTGGTTCTACAAAAGTTTTCAGCCTGCCATAAAGGTGATAATAAAGAGCTACGATGCACTAGTTCCCCTGCCTGAACTTGGCAATTCATGTTTAATCCGGCGCCTGTCAGGAGTTGGGCAGTCTTTGCACAGCTCGCATCTCGACGCGGTCTATGCGTCCAACCACGC
>CAJNJA010010435.1:0-14189 GCA_905231915.1 Symbiodinium necroappetens
CTTGTTGGAGACAAGTTTACACTTTTTTGTGGTAATTAGTACAATACCCTAATAGGGATTAAAAACGGATCATTTTTAATATATATTGTGTTATGATAAAATACCTTGGTAAGGCTTAAAAGTGATCATTTTTATTATGGCCCCAACAGAGAACCAGAAACCCCAAACCCTAATGATCCCTAAGCCTTCAACATTAACAGTCGGATGGTAACCCAAATCCCTAAAGCCCTAAACCCTGAAACCCTAAACCCCGGAACCCCTGAAACCCTAAAGCCCTAAACCCCTAAAACCCCTAAACCCTAAAACCCCTCCTGGTACCTCAACCTTCAGTGCCCCGTCCGCAGGGCAAGCGCGGTGGCCGTGGGAGCTCTGACCGGGGCTGAGAGCTAAGAGCACTGGCGTGCAGCAAGCACGAGCCAGAGAGCCCAATAGCCCTTAGAATGTACCTTAAATCATGATATTAATATTAAAGGCCCTGAAGTTTAAGGTATATTCCGAAAAACTAAGGGGTATTGGGCTTTCTGGGGAGCTTGCTCACCATGCTCCATCTCAAACCCCTGGCAGGAGGATTTAGGGCTTTAGGGTTTAGGGATTCAGCGGTTTAGGGCTTAGGGAGTTAGGGCTTTCGGGATTTAGTGCTTCAGGGATTTAGGCTTTAGGGTTTAGGGTGTAGGGCTTTCGGGTGCAGGATCCGGAAGTAGATGCCTGGAGTGTCTTCCTGCAAAGCGCTTGAACTGACAGTTATAGTTGTCTGGGTTCTTGTTTAAGGGAGTTAGTTTAAGCTACCATAATAAGGAAACTCTATTTTTTACTGTAGATCCCTGTTATGGTAGCTGAAAATTAAATCCCGTAGCATGAACCCAGTTGTAGTTGGTACGAAGTCGGGGTTTTACTTGCTCGATCCCCTCCCGGGTCTGGGATGCTGAGAAGGAGTAGCAGGACTTCACGCGCGCGCTGGGCTTTGGGCTGTCGACCTTCGCTCCTTAGGAATAAGGTAGTTCCTTCTAGGGTTCCTTAAAGGGATCTATAAGGGTCTCTGTCAGGGTACTATATGGGTTTATAAGGGCAGTTCTCTAAATTAGGGTCCCTTTTAGGATCCTTTTTATACAGGTGCCGTACTATACTGGGGACCCAAAAAGGGACCCTAATTTAGAGAACTACCCATGTCGCCACCCTTATCATATGCACCCAAATCCTCTGCTTCATCCTGCCCCAGCCGTAAAGCCAACGAAGGACATATTGGAAAATGAGTTCCTAACATGCGCCCCTAATTGCGTCCTTGCTTCCATCCAGCACTACAGTGTTAATTGTGGTCTTTCGCAGCCTGGTTTCGACCCTGTCGCGCCTGCATTTTTGATCGCGGCTTGCCATGTGAAGACCACAGCAGTGCAGCCCAATTCGTGCAACTTGTTTCAATTACTGCGAATTTCCTGAAGAGAAGTGTCCCTGAACCCTACACCCGTTATAACTGCTGCAGCTAACCTTGTCCAGCCTGTTCACTATCGTCGTTCTTGCAGGAGTGTTTCCAAACCCCCTGCACCCGAAAGCCGTCGACGCCCAGAACCCTAAAGACTCATGTCAAGGTGACCCTTATTCATTTAAATAACCATCACGTTGTATTCAGTATATTTTCGCAACCATCACGTTACTCAGTATAGTAGAAGCCCCTAACCCTAAACCCCTGAACCTCTAAACCCTGAACCCTAGTCTAAGACATTTTCAGGTGGGTAGTTACCGTTGTAGCAGCCTTATAGAAGGTCTATACCTCATAGAAGCCTTATAGAAGGGCCTATATACCCCAAACTCCCCACCTTTAGTTTCCTTTAACCTAGACCCTAAGCCCTCACCTGATTCATTAGAGGAACCCTCAGACCCGAGCCCTGCGACACGGAGAACTGCTGACCTTAATGTTTCGGGTTTAGGGTTTAGTGGTTTAAAATAGAAGGGCCTGAAGAAGCAACAGTTGATAGTCTCCCCTAATCTGTATACATATATATGTACACATATATGTATGTATGTACATGTATATGTATCTGGGTATGTATGTAATTATGTACTTATATATACATATAATTTATAGAGGTCTACTTTTAATGTACCCACAAACCCGATTCGAAGTCTTCAAGCCTGTACATGTCATTGTTAGGAATCCTTGTTTGGCCTTGTGTCAGTTTCCTAACATTCAAACTTAAAAGAGAGCATGTAAAGAGGCGCCTTTTAAAGCAGGGACCCAGTAAATGGCAGTGCCTTTAGTGCCCAGAGAGCTCAATACCCCTTAGTGAAGGATTTGTGCAATTATAGGGGCCATAAATATTATGATTTAATGTATACATTCTTTAATTAAGGGGTATTGAGCTCTCTGGGTACAAGGATCTGCTTGCAAGACGTCACTAAGGCCCCAAGCAGACCGGTTTAGGGTTTGAGGTTTAGGGCAGTCCATTTAAGGCCCATGGCAGCATTGGCAGCTTCAGCACATTCGAACTGACTGATAGCGGCCCCCGAAACCCACCATCTGAATCCGTTGCCGAATAGTCCCAAGTATACTGCAGCAACTTATTCGAGGATCTAGCGCTTGAATTTTGGAAGGCTTACTTTGCAGGTCTCAGGACGTGCTGTAAAGTAGGTTTTTTGGACAGCTCTTCAGGCGAAATTAAACAATGGGATCCCGTAAAGGGATCTTGTACTATCTAGGCTTCGAAGAGCGGTGCCTGTCCTTTAAGTGGCCTGGCACGAGACATAGTGCCAGGGCAAGTTTGAAGGCCCTCTTTCAGTGGGTTTAGGGGTTTAGGGGTTTTAGAGGGTTTAGGGGGTTTAGGGGGTTTAGCAGACCTGAATTAGTGTGAGTACTGTGGCAGGTTTCGGTTTTCCGGAGACCCTGAACCACCAAAAAGACGCAAGAGCTCCTTGCAGAAAAGAGGGTGCCATGGCACTTGATCCTGATCATCGCTTGCAATCTTTTTTTTAAGCGCTCGCGTGCCGCTGGCAACATCCTTGGGTTAGCCCATAGCCTTCAGAAGTTGCTGCTGCGAATGGGCCATAAAGATACAAGACGGGAGCAAATAGCTGATAGTGTAAATCCCCTACAGCGCCCTAAACCCTAAACTCAAAACCCCGTAGAATCATGCAGCTACCGTGTGAACTAGGAGCTTTTGTCTCAAAACTGTGTCAAATAGACCCAAACCCCTACATGCGCCTATATTCTAAGGATAGTAATGATACTACTACTATTTTCATTATTACAACTACTGCTACTATTCTTACTACTACTACTGCTGCTGCTACTACTACTACTACGACGACGACGACGACGACGACGAGCCGAACCATTTTGGTCGGAGTCGGGGGGGCCTAGTATTTGCGCCTCCACAGTAGTAATCATAGTACTAGCACTGGTTTGGCGATGATCCCAACGGCAGCAAGAGTTTCCCTAAGCCCTGAAACGGTGTTTAGCTTTTCGAGTTGCTTAGCCGCGAGCTCTCCGCAACATCCTCCCTGACGAGGACAAGTTCCGCTGTAAGCTCCCGCTTTCGCATTTGATGCGCCCGGAATAGTCGAAGCGTTGTGTGTCAAGAACGACCCCCAGTCGTGGTGGTGGTTGTGAGTGGCCAACTTCAGATCTTTCTCGGAGTCATCATCGTGAAGCTTGAGGTCTCTTCTCAAGCTCGCTTGAGTTACATAGGTTTGAGCGACCGATCATGTCATGCTGCGGTGTAGGGGACTTTGGGTGATGAAGGCTCTAGCTTTAGCTCGCGGCTTGCCGGAGATTCAGATCAAGCTTTAGGTGTGCTGAGCGGGAGCTTCTTAGAATTACAGGCGAGCGCACTTGCTACGCTCAAGTGTACTGTACCCGGTGTGCGAAATCACTGAGCGCACCGAGCATCCGCGAAAAAGTGCACCGGCTTTGTGTCCTCCAACCAAAGCGAGTGTAAGGAAGCCTGCCGCCAGCGTTCTTTTTGAAAGCGGTCTGGAAAGGCCAGTTGTGTACAGGGACGTGGTGCCAGTTCGCCTACGACTCAATCTAGCATTGAGGCCAGGGTTTGCTAAACGGTCTTTCAGGATGAGTTACTAGGGCAACAACCCTAAACCCTAAACCCTAAACCTACACTCGCAAAGACCGCAAACCTCGAGCTTCCACAAGTCCTCCAGCCTTGAGCCTTCAAGTCTGGACGTGGGAGGGTTGAGGGGTTCGGGATGGTAGTCGGGCCTCAGGGCTTTGAGGCCTAATCAGGGTGATTTACCCTAAACCCTAAACCCCTAAACCCTAAACCCTGAACCCCCAAACCCTAAAACCCCTAAACCCCTAAACCCTAAACCCTAAACCGACAAAAGTTTGAGGATTCAGAAACCCTGAGCTCCGGACCGTAAACCCTTTACGGCTTTCAGGACTTAGGGTTTCGGGTGGATTCGCGGCTTTGGGCTGTTTTTGGGCATCCGACTCCCGTGCAGAAAGCTGTGAATCGCTGCGCAAGCCCTTTGAAATCCTCCGAAGGCTGCGCAACCCCCCTAGGGTGTAGGGTTTAGGGCTTCTGGTTTGGAATAGGGTTTTGGGCTCCTTTACAGTAGAATTATCACCAAACCCTAAGCCCAAAAACCCCAGCAAACCCTAAACCCAAACCCTAAACCCTAAACCCTAAACCCACAAGAAGAATCAGCAACCCTTCATTCCTTTACGAAGCCGTAGGGGTGAGGTATCCCCACAGCCTGTTCTCGCCTAGCCTCCGATGTTCAACGCTCGCCGAGGTCGCTGGCAGGGCTACAGCGGCGCCGTGGAAAAGATCCCTTGCCTGCCTACTGGGGAGCTCTGGTCGTAGGTAGAATGTGGGTTTTAGCAAAATTGTGTGAGCTGGCACTAGAGAGGAGAAACTGTAAGCCCCAAACTCCACAGAGAGGATCATGGAGGGGCTCAACATGCATTCATCATTTTTGGCCTAGGAAACAGCTTAAACCGTGAACCCCTGCACTGCAGCCTTAAGCCCTCAGCCCCTAAGCAGGGTGTAGGGTTTGGGGTGTAGGGCTTAGGGTTTAGGGTTTCGGGTAGGGATTAGGGCTCAGGGTTTAGGATCTCGCATGATCCTTTGGTTCCGGCAGCTTTGCTTCAGGCTCGAAACGCGCAAACGTCCGTCTTCAAGGGTCGAGGGTGTCAAGTAGCCGGAAGACGGAGGGATGCTGACATGTTCGGGGAATGCTTTCCTAAGCCACTTACACAAACCCTAAACCCTAAAACCCCTAAAAACCCCGGAGCATCGATGCCTGCATCTTAAGAACACTGGCCTCCTCCCCGGGCTGCCTTCCAGGGTGTGCGGCTTCATGCTTTGGGGGGGCCCCTACTCCTCAAACCCTCCCAAAGCCCAGGTTACGGTTTGGGGCTTTAGGGTTTAGGGACTGTTAATCTTCCATAAACCCTCCCAAAGCCTAACTTACGGTTTAGGTTTAGGGCGTAGGGTTTAGGGATATTTTTGTTTTTAATCTTCCACCTGCTGGCCATGCTGCCCTTCCCGTCAAGCAGCACCGACGCGTCCTCCTCCGAGTCCTACGAGGCATCAATGGTTGGAGGGGCTTTGGGGGTTTAGGGGTTTGGGGGTTTAGGGGTTTTGGGGTTTTGGGTTTAGTGGTTTAGGGTTTGGGGGTTTAGGGGGTTTAGGGTTTGGGGGGTTTGGGGTTTTAGGGTTTAGGGTTTGGGGGTTTGGGGGGTTTAGGGATTTAGGGGTTTAGGGTTTAGGGTTTTGGTGATGGAGCGCACTTCCTGTGAGAGTCAGCGATAAATCGCCATAAATCTCTAACTCACGAACCCACTAACTAGGTGACAATTTGGGAAACTTTAATATTTCCCTTATGGTTTCTATAGAGGTATCTATTCATAAATACTTTTCAGGGCCCCAAAACGACAACCCAGCCAACCAAACAGAGCGTCAAAGCCCAGGGCGCCTGGAGGGGCAGGCCACGACAGAGGATTCACACTTCCCTTTCTGGCCCCGTAAACGTAGAGAATCCTACCCCAACCACCCTATTCTAACTATCAAGACCCCTTATAATGATAGAGAATCCTACCCCAACCACCCTATTGTAATTATCAAGGCAATTTATAGTCCCATGGCAGAGGACTTCCTGAAACCCTAAACCCTAGAACTCTAAACCCTAAACCCTAAAACCCTAAACCCTAAAACCCTAAACCCCCTAGAGTGCCATGGCAGAGGACTTCCTTCGTGGTGAGCTGGTTTCGCTTGCAGACCGGCTGGTGCAGAAGTACCAAGCGGCCCTGGATCGAGGACAAGTTCCTCGTGTCCTTCAGCTCTAGGGCCGTTAGGGTTTGGCCTTTAAGGTTTAGAGTTTAGGGTTTAAGGGTTTAAGGGTTTAGGGGTCTAGGGTTTAGGGTTTTAGGGTTTTAGGGTTTAGGGTTTAGGGTTTCGGCCTATGCTTTTAGGGTTTACGGTTTAGGGCGGTTTAGGGTTAAGGGGGACACGAACCGGAGACAGAGAAATTTCCAGTAATGAAGAGAAACATGAGAGCTTCAGCATTTTCTGAATCGGACGTCCGAGTAAGTACACATATGGCAACGCCATGATCCCTCTCAAGCAATATACCAACGACTCCACGACTCCGAGCTTTTCTTATCGTTTACGAACAGAAGAAGGCACTTTATCCTTTGCCAAGACGTTACAGAGCTCGTGTACCCTGAAAGTGTTCAGTCTGTGCACGCACTACTTCCAGTATGTCTGTATGCACCTAGGTCATGCATATCCGCAGACACATTCGCACCTACCTGCTCTTGATGTATTTTTGCATGCTGGGAGCCATCTCAGACAGAGAAGCACTTGGAAAAGGAGATGGGACCGCCTTTTACGTGTTACACGGTTGGCAGAGTGCCACCATCCCACAATTCCACAAGCCCATAATTCCCCGGTCCACAAGCCGCCATTCCACAATCCCACAGTTCCACTCTCCACATTCCACAACCACAATAGGGCGCGAAAAAAGCAAATCCTGAAAGTTGCGCAATGTGGCTGCTACGTTGTTAAACTGCGTGCTTCTGAACCGACAATCAAACAATGCCACTAACATGAGGGTTGAAGTCAGCCGTTTTCGGCCGGGCCGCGGCATCGTGATATCTAAGCGCAAAGTTCCGGGTTCTTAAAGGGGAGTAGCATATTTGCCAAAACAAAGCAGTAACTACATACCCATATGAGTTATGCATACACACAGATGCTCATGCTGGTAATTGCAGAAGTATGTGTTCCATATTCTTTCAAGTTGAAATTAGTGTACCTCTAAGCAACAATACGCAGCCAAAGGAGCCAGACAAACAAGCGTCTTCTCTGTTGCTTCCAGTCTTGGCGAGGCCCAGAGGGACCTCAAAAAGACTCTGAGCAGTGGGGGCCGTTTTGAAATATCAAACCTTGAATCTGGGTAAGTTCTTACATGTTACAGGTCTTCTGGAAGTTTAATTTCTTGAGCGGCAGTCGTCTGCTTCATCAGCTAGCCTATGGTTTCCGCAGGTATGCGCGAAGTAAGTTGGGGCGTTGCAGTAGGGAATTGTAGGTTTGGGCGAGGTTTGACAGGAAGACGAGGTGCTGTCCAATGCTTTCTGGCGAACAAAGAGTCTGAAAGGAAGCGGATCCTTAGCCTCCAGGTGCCTTTGGCCTCAAACTCCTCAAGAAACTAGTCCGTCGTAGGTCCCCGGAATCCCAAATCCCAAACACCCGAACCGGCCGAATCAATGTAGAGGTCTTAACAATTCGACGAGGGTGTCGGGGTTTACGACGAAGTTTAGTAGGGAACCCAGCAAGGTGCCGCACAGTTGGTTTGATCTAAATATCTCAGCTACTTCAGGATGAAAAGAAGGTGTGTGCTGCTCTGGGCATAGAAGCCACAGAGGGATTGTGGTGAACAACCGTGCCCCAACCTTCAAGATGATGGTTTTAATCTTTTTGTTTAACATTGTGAGCCTTACAGAAGGTGGGTTCATGAACCCTAAACTCCTAAACCCCTAAACCCTTCAAAACGATGGTTGGACGATTGGAATTCTCCAAACCTTGGGGCTCCTTTTAGGGTCCTGCTTATCAGCCTACAATTTGGGGACCTCAAGAAGGGGCCCGAAGTTAGGGTTTAGGGTTTAGGGTGTAGGTTTTGGGGTTTAGGGAACTACCCGTTTCTGCGGCTGAAGGCTGGGATGTGGAGCAAGCGAGACATGCACTGGAAACAAACTGGCTAATGCAAATTTCGTAGTCACTAGACTAAGGTTTCGGCAGGGGGGGAAGATGCCTCAGTCCTGAGAACCCAACCCACAGAGCCCAATACCCTTTAATTAAGGAATAATACCCCTTAATTAAGGAACATACCTTAAATCATGATAGTAAGGGCCCTATAACTTAAGGTATATTCAATACCTTAAGTTATAGGGCCCTTAATATCATGATTTAAGGTGTGTTCCTTGATTAAGGGGTATTGGGCTCTCTGGGAAACCGAAGGCGAAGGCAGGAAGAAACTTGGAAGCTTCTTGCAAGAAGTACCCACAACGGCCCAAAGCCTTGCAACCAGAAGCACTCAGGACCAGTTTAAGAGTGAGGAGTACAGTTTCTACCAGGGTCCATGTTGACAGAACCAATATGTAAGCCTCCCCAAGCCTCGGAGGGTTCTGGATATCGGCCAGAGGCCGAAGCACCCAACACCGGCAAACCCGAACCCGAAGCCACCCGAAACCGGCAAACCCGACCAGTTCAATAACCTGCAAGCGCCGACACCCGACGCTTGGATGGCGTCGAGTTAACCGAAGTTGTGCTCAGAGTTTGGCTACATGGGTTTTAACTGTAAGTTCAGGTTAAGTTTGATTAAGCTGGGTTGTAAGGCGCGAAGTTCAGGCGGCCCATTGTTGTGGGCATGTCGGTGGCTCGAAACATTTCGAAGGATTTGGGATCCAGGACTCGGGGTTCAAGAAACCCTAAACCCTAAACCCTGGAAGCCCTACGCCCTAAAGATTCCCAGCGGGGCCTAAACCCTAGAGTTGCATGTAGCAAGTAGGACCGGGCAAGACCAACAGGCGCAGGGGATCACAGTATCTAAGTATATTATATAGTACATTCTGCAGTATTACAGTAGATTATGGTGTATTCTGGCACATTATAGTATATTAGTAGGTCCAGAACGACAACAAGAATCATTGTAATTGTCAGTGTAAGTATCGGAATACGACCCACAGGGATAGTAGCCGCCGGATACGTTCGAGCATTATGCTTGAGAGTTGAGCTAGACCCTAAACCCTGAACCTTAGGATCTTGGCCACTTCTTCGACGCATGAATTCGGATGCCTGTGACAAGAGGTAGTGGTTCCAATCAGACCATTAAAACAGGTCCCACAATTGGGGCTTTAGTGGTTTAGCACCTGGTGGGGGGCTTCAGAAAACAGCGGTTGAGGTTGTAGGGGTTTAGGGCCTAAGATAGGCCCCAAGTTGACCCTAAGCAATGCAGACCCTAAGGTAACCCTGTCGAATAGGATCCTTGTGGCAAGGGGCTAGACGAGGGACAAGCTCTTCTCAAGCTCCAAGATGGCCACAGAGTTTGAGAGGGTTTCTCCTGTGTAGGCTTGGGGTTTAGGCTTTAGGAACTTCACTGCAAGCTGCTGGGGTGTGTCGAGCTGGTGTGCCCAGGAAGTAGCTGGCATACTGAAACCCTAAACCCAAAACCCTAAACCTTAAACCCTACACCCGAAACGATAAACCCTAAACCCCAAACCCTGACACGAATTCTGGCAGAAGCGGAGGAGGCCGGGGCCCGGAAGTTCCGCAAGAGCTCCCCAGAGAGCCCAATACCCCCTAGTTAAGGAATGATACCTTAAATTATTATAGGGGCCTTAATATTATGATTTAAGGTCTATTCCTTAATTCAGTGGTATTGGGCTCTCGGGGTCCGATGCTGGAGCCCCATCCCGGCCCACATCTCCGAACGCCATCCAGAGGGAGATCACCAGGGCCGGCAAAAAGTCGCTTGAGAAAGGCCTTGCTTTGTCAGGGACGCCTCGGGAGCTCACGTCATGAATGCCGGACCTCGTCCTCAACAGTGCCAAGGAGGCAGGGAGCCCTATACCCCTTAATTAAGGAATATATACCTTAAATCATAATATTAAGGCCCCTATCATTTAAGGTATATTATCCTCAATCAGGGGGTATTGGGCTCTCGAGTCGGCCAGCCTCGGCTCCTGTCTCTGTGGTCGGTGGTACCATGGAAACTGACGCTGCTCTCCAGGAGGGCATCGAAGAATAGGGTGCCGCGCGCTGTCTGATCCCCAAAAAGTTGTTCTGACGATGTGCAGCAGGTTCCTTACGTCGGGGTTTCAAAACCCCTCAACCCAAAACCCCTCAAACCTAAGCCCTATACCCCTTAACCCTAAACCCTTTACCCTAAACCCTAAGCCCCTTAACCCTAAACCCTAAACCCTTAACTCTAAACCCTATTCAGGATCTGTGTGTGTTTAGGCTGCAGGCTTCAGAGATTGGGTTCGTCGGGTGTAGGGTTTTGAGATCCTGAACCTCAAACCCTAAACGTTCAGGCGTTTAGGGTTTAGGGGTTTAGGGTTTAGGGTTAAGGATTAAGGGGTTTAGGGTTTGAGGCGGAGCTCTTTTATTGCAGCTTCTTCGGCGTGAAGTGTGAGGGTGAAGAAGCGCTTCAGGTGGGTTGTCCTTAAAGACTCGACCCTTTGTTAGGGTTAAAGGGGTAAGGGTTGAGGGTTTAGATTTTACAATTAGCTGAGTGAAAGTTAAGTCTTTCATGTCCTTGGATGTTGGGGAAGTAAGTTGTTGAGGGTAGAAGAAGCTTGAAGCGTTCACGTCTGAACTCTAAACCCCTTCAACGTAGAGGTCAGAACAGTACGAACCTCTAAAACGCCCTGGTGGTTGCAGGCTCTGTAGGGACATGGTATATATGGTCCATATATGTGTCCTTGCTCTGTTGCAGAGGGTCTGAGCGCCTTTTTTACGATGTTCCCAGAGGGTTTCGAGGCCCAACTAAGAAACCCTAAGCGCCCTCACGGGCCGAAACCGTGCAGAGGTGGAGCTGGAAACAGATGAAAACACTCCCTGCACGCGCGTCGACGAGCGGCTGCTTTGCTAAAGCTTGGTGGCAAGGTGTCAGGGCTCAGGGTTTCGGAGTGGCCTCTAGCAGCTGACCCTAAACCCTCAACCCAAAGCCCTAAACCCTAAGCCCTAAACCCTGAAAAGGGGGGCTACTGCACTTTAAAAAAAAAAAAAACCTGAATCCTGAGGCCCCGACAGAGCAATGTAGGTAGTCGTTGCCGCTCCGCTTGCAAGACGGAGAGGTCGCAGCAGCAGCAGCAGCGGAGGAGGAGGAGGAACAGTAGACTTTGCCCCCACGAAACAGAGCTTGGAGCCTAAGCTGGCCTGAACCCCAACATCCTAAACCCTGAAACCCCGAAGCCCCCGGACCATAAACCATAAAGCCTTAAGCCCCGGACCATAGACCATAAAAGCCTTAAGCCCGAGACCATAAAGCCATAATGAAGCCTTAAGCCCCGGACCATAAACCATAAAGCCTTAAGCCCGAGACCATAAGACCATAATAAAGCCGTACGCCCCCAAAAAAATGTTCCAAGCCCGACATCCCACAACCCGGCTCTTGGACTTCACTCCAATCAGCGGCTACTTGGAGAATCATGGGACTTGGTAAGTAAGGTTATAAGTACCTTAGTTGGCGTTTATAGTTAAAATATAACTATAGTTACCGTATTTATAACCCTAATTACTAAGTCCCATGATCCTCTAAGTACCCCCAAACCCCTGCAAACTCTGAACTAACCAGGACACCCAAGCCCCTTCTAAGTTCGCCATGAGAGGCCCCTGACAAGAAAATTCCACCCAGAGAGCCCCAATACCCCTTAATTAAGGAATATACCCTAAATGAAAGGGGCCTTCATATTATGATTTAAGGTGTATATTCCTTAATTAAGGGATATTGGGCTCTCTGGGCATCCTAAACCCTGAACAACTCCCTCCAAGAGACTGATGCAAAATCTCCGCAAAGAAGCCCTGTATAAAGATGTTTTACAGAATCCTCCCCAAGGTTTAGGGTTTAGGGTGTAGGTGTTTAGGGTTTCTCCCCAAGGTGGGCGCACTTGACCTTGAACCTCATGGAGGCCCCGGGTTTCAGAGTGAACGCTTCAGGACGGCAAAGCTTCAGGGCTCTCGGTTTGCTCTCAGACCTTATATAATGATTCTATAGTAATAGAGCTAAGATCTAATATAACTATTATGTATAATATTATGGTTATATTATGATAGTTGTGATCATATCACCATTAAAACATACTTGTTATATATATATATACATATATATATATACTGTAACCTAATTATGATAGAGTTCTTTTGATATAGCTATTCAAACATCTTGGAGCCCTTACTATGGGTTTTTCTAGGGTTCTTTGACGGCAAGGTTTGAAGGGCTCTATGTGGTTTTACATGGGTTCATAGCGTGTTACATGGGTTTAGGGCTTAGGGTTCAGGATTTAGGGTTTAGGGTTTGTCTGAAGGTGCAATTTTCGCGTGTCCCTCTTTCTGTTCGCGGTCATGTTTAGGGCACAGGTAAACACAAAGGATCTTACGATTCAGACTGCTTGTTTAGGATCTTTGGATCTTTCATCTTCTGAAACTCCCAAACATTGTACCGAAAAGGTGTTCATCTGGGAGGGTAAGATACATTCGTAAACGGGCTCTGTTTGTTGAATGCTCTCGTTTTTAAGGCCTATAAGGGGGTCTTTGAGCCTGGCCGGGAGGGCCTGGATGCGTTTGGGACTAAAAGGTTCCAGCTTAGAGTTTGTGGTTCAGGCGTTCTCTGCTGCAGATTTGGTTTAGAGTTCCGGTTTTTGGCCATATCCCCCCGGAACCCCAAACCCTAAAGCCCTAAACCCTAAACCCGAAGCCTACTCAGCCTGTGCTACTGCAGTCCAACTTGAACGTCACCTCGGCCAGTTACGCTACGCCCTTGGCATTGAAATATGCTGCTATCGGGCCCAAAAGTGAGACACCACCTGGTAGTCTAGGCCCCACCAATGCAAACGACATTCCAAAAGTTTACGTGGGAGCTGACTGTAGTATAGCAATGGTTCGTGACATCACCAACTGGAGTACTTGTTACATTAACTTATCACGACGCAGGAGCAGGACGAAGTTGCCGGAAAGCAGTTTGTGGGGCGTGCCCTTCTGCTGCACCGGGCGTATGAGGTATACTGTGCCTCTGTGTGGTAGTCTTTACACATATTAAAAACGGGATGACATCTCAGCAGCTTAACATCACTGTTGTTGAAGTCACACGGTCAAGTTTCTGATGCAAGGAATTTAACCAGCGGACCCGTAGAGAGGTGTTTGGGAACAGCCGGGAGCTTGAAACGGTAAAGGGAGGGACCTTACCATAAATCCAACATCGTGGCATCCTTGTTGAAAGTACTTATGAGACAAGACGCACTAAAATCGCAAACCCTGAAGCCTGCCGCAGCGGACCTAATTCTACAGGTTTTTGGGGCATGACGGATGAGCAATTTCTTGGGAGAAGAGGGGCTCCCTCGACTCAAATCTTGCTCAACTTCTGGTAGAGGTTTTATAAGTGTCTTCAACATGTCCAACGGAGTTGCATAAGGCGTTGAGATTGCGCGTAAGCTTTACAGCAAGGTGCGTGAATAAGGGCTCAGGCGTGCCTGGCAAGGCATCCCTACTTCAGGGATACTGAGCCTTCTGGTTTAGCCTGCTTGGAAGACCAAGGGACACAAGATTACCGGCATGGTTGATCCGAAAGTTTAAACCTCAAAACCGTATTCGGTCCTATTTCCTAAATCCTCACAGCGGTAACAACATAGGCACTTCTCCATTTTTTGGGTTCTTGGATGCCACAACATTACTCCCTTCAATAGGACTTTGGGTCTAGGGTGTCTGGGATTTGGGAATTCGGCTGTGGGCTTTACAGTGTAACCCACCATATACGGACGGTTCACTTTCCACCCTGCTTCCCTAGTTGTCCCAGGAATATGAAGATGAATAGTAGTCTAATCATGTAGCATCAGCAAGTGAAATCGAAACAGTTGTCGTAATTTCAAACCTAGTTGGGCATGCAAAACTCTTACCACACCCTAAACCCCAAAACCCTAAACCCCGAAACCCTGATCCCTAAACCCTCAAACCCTAAACGGTGCC
>CAJNJA010010436.1:0-14189 GCA_905231915.1 Symbiodinium necroappetens
TTTAGGGTCTTAGGGGTTTTAGGGGTTTTAGGGTTTGGGGTTTTAGGGGTTTTAGGGTTTGGGGGTTTAGGGTTTAGGGTTTTGGGGTTTAGGGTTGGTCTAGGGTTTAGGGTTTAGGGTCTTGAGGTCATGAGGCTACCAGGGTTCATTTTATAGGGGCATGGTACGGAGGATCCTACTCTTGGGGTTTGCCTTGGTGATTCCATCTTCTTCTTACAGCAGACGCCCGAAAGTTGGAAACCCAATAGCCTGAATCCGGAAGAGTAATGTACAGGGAATCCCAGCACTGTTTGTCCTTACTCCGGTGTCCAACCTCTTGGGGTTTACTGTAGAATAGGGTTCTGGGGCACCTTGTAGTATGAGCTATCATGAGGTATAGTATTGGTGATACTTGAAGCTTGGGATGTGCAGCTACAGTTTGGTCCTTGTGTCTTTTCTTTAGGTAGGATGTTAGCAGGGGTTAGGGTTTTAAGTAGCACCCTAATATAGTACCCCAAATGGTAGGATCCTTAGTATAACGACCCCAAAATAAGGTACCCCCCCTATTTTCGGAAAGTCCCACATGGGTCGGGGAACCTAAACCCTAAGCCCTTGATCACTTCTCCCCCCTTCCCGGTTCCAGAAACTGGGGCCTGCTGCAGTCCTCAGGATAAACCCAGAGAACCCAATACCCCTTCATTGAGGAATGTACCTTAAATCATAACATAAAGGCCCCTATAATTTAAGGTATATTCCTTAACTGAGGGGTATTGGGATTTCTGGGAACTTCCAGAGAAACCCAGAGAAACCGGAGCCCAGAGATCCTGGGAGGCGTCGATATTGATGGAGAGCCTCATTGGGAGCCCCGTCTGACTGAAAGACTGCGGTCTAGAGATGCTTGGGGTTCTCTCAGGCTTCAGCTTTGGAAGCAGAACAGCGGAAGGGCTGATTCAGAGGGCGTCTGCTGTTTCAGCCACAGGTCACGGAGTTCAGGCTGCTTCAGAGCCCGCACGTCGATGGCCACCGTTGGAGAGGTTGCAGAATAACATCCGCCACAGGCGAGCGTACTGTGGGGAACATTGGGCAGAGTTAGCTGTCATCTCCCCGACACACGGCCATTGCAGATGTTCAGATTCTGTGTGCCGCCAGCAAACCCGAATCTCGAACCGACGGCGACTGTAGAGTCACCCTGAAGTCCATGCTGAATGCTCAGGATGGCGGCATCACGGAAGTCCTTCCGGTGTCTGCAGACCTCCCGACGGTAACAGTCGCGCCGGTGCCAGTCCTGCATTTTTGCCAGCAGCATTTTCAGGTTCACTGTGTTTGTGTTGGAGATGCAGCCCAGCACGTCGCCACATTAAACTCTTAGGGACCGAGGCAAAACCCGATTGAGAAAGAACGCATTGCGGTGGACATCCCGACACTTCGTTTTATCGAGCATACATTCCCTTGCCTGGGCTAGGCATGGGATATCCCCATGGCACAAGTTTCAAGAATCTCAAAACCCTGTAGACGAAGCGTCAATGTCGGCAGTAGTTCAGTAGTAGTCTCGAGGGAAGCTTTACACTACATGTTGTATCAAGGATCCTGCCATGATGGATCTGCTTTGTGGTCCCTTGTGTCCTGCAACTCCCGGATGGTGAACTGTGAATCGTAGATCTTACACCTCAGCGCCCCTGAGCTTGGCGCAGGTGAGTGCAAAGGCCGTTCACATTTGCCCCGATGCAGGCGCCCCGTTGCTTCTGTGGGGGGGGGGGAAGTGGGTGGAGTTCCAGGCTTGGCTCGAGAAGCTTCGGGTCTCGGATTCCTATGATTTCCTGAACTCGGCCCGCACGATTATGTTCGAATGACACAAGATTGTTGTTGTATCCGGAGTCTTTGTAGGAGTTCGTTTGATATTTCGAAGAGCCCCAACTTCGATTGCAAAGCTGTCTCCTTCTCCACATCGTCCTGCTGCTCCGGCGGTTGCATCTGCTGCTCGGGTCCTCCTCCGCCTCCGCATCCCCCTCCGCCTCCTCCTCCTCCTCCTCCGCCTCCTCCTCCTCCTCGTAGGATTACTGCTACTAGACCTCTAGTGAGGCCCGAAGTGGTTCAAAATTATATGAAAGTTAGAGCGGTTTTTTGGGGTTTTTTTCCATTCGCTGAGCAAAGCCCTAAACCCTAAACCCTAAGCAAAGCCTTCCTAACTGTTAGGCTCCTGGGTGCTGCCCTGCGCCGTCGGAGCCCGGGGCTGGCGCCTCGGTGCCCAGTCCGCCTGCGCGGCCTGGGCCCCTCGGCCCTTTTTTTGGGGGGCTTTTGGGCGGCTCTTTTTCCGAGGCTTCCGAGGCCTTAAGGCGTTCGGGTTCGGGGTTTAGGGTTTGGGGTTTGGGGTTTAGGGTTAGGGCCGGACCCCTAGAAACTTTGGCAAACGTGTCAGCAAATCTCGGAAGTCATGGGCTGTGGGAGGGGAGATGTTCTCTGTTTCAAGGACCAGTTTCGGTTAACCCTAAACCCTAAACCCCAAACCCTAAACTCTTCTGGCGGACTTGGAGTTTCTCTGCTTCGCCCCGGCCCCGCTTGCAGCCGCATGCGGTCGCCATGAGACCCGAGGCTTCAAGGCCCTGTGTCTGGACCCTAACGCCACCACGAAAGACTAACACAGGGGCCTGAATAATTAACCTTTTCTATTCTGGGTGTTCCTTATTTATGAAGGTAGTACAACAGTATAAAGGGCACATTAAGGCCCCTACAGTAGAAACCCGCCCGAAAGTCCTCGAGGCCGGAGGCTTCGTTTCTTTGCGCGAAGCTCCCCCTCCCCCACTCCCCATCGACTGATTCAGGATTGCACCTTCATGTTCTCGTCGGCACGGATGATGAAGTACTGGGCTGCTGGCGAAGCGGATGCCCAGGTTCCGGCAATCTCGGGATTTAACTGAATGAGTGTCGCACGGACGACAATTAGGGTGATGAGGAGGGTGATGATGATCACATGCATACTTCTGCTCGGCCCCCTCCCCCTCCCCCTGCTGCTGCTGCTGCTGCTGCTGCTGCTGCTGCTGCGGCATATGCTACGGCGGCGGCAACAACAACTGCAACATCCACTGCTGTCCTTTCGCTGCTGCTGCTACTTCTGGATGGAGTAGTACGACGCCGCCTGCAGACGCTGCTGCTGTTCTTTGTCGGGGCATGACTTTTCTCTTGTTGTGCAGACCGAACAGGGCACATTCGACCCAGCCATCCGAACAGGCCTTTCTCCAGAGGAGTGGCTATGAGCCGCTGGAGCTGCCGGCACAGTCATGATGCAGCTCTGCTTTGGCGTGTGCCATTGCTCCTCTAGGGATTTGATAACGAGCGCCCGGCTTAGGGTCTGCGGTTCACACGCAGTTTTCTGGCCCTCCAGGCCCACCGATTATAGCATGCGCCAGTGATGGCAGCTGTTCATCCGATACGAGATGTTGCTTAGCTGCTGCGTGGAGCACCGTGGCATTGTGGCCTGGTGTAGAAGCGGCAGACGTAGTCGTCAGAACAGACTGCAAGCACTGCACGAAAACGGCTCGGACTTAACAGTCCCATTTTGCCATTTTGCCCTTGTCCCTGTAGCTGCTTTCAGAAGCA
This sequence comes from Symbiodinium necroappetens, assembly GCA_905231915.1. NCBI lineage: Eukaryota > Dinophyceae > Suessiales > Symbiodiniaceae > Symbiodinium > Symbiodinium necroappetens. The sequence continues at coordinate 3,574 of CAJNJA010010436.1, forward strand.
GAAACCCGACTCACCCCACCAAGAATCCCCAAAGTTTCCTGCCACCCAGCATATGTATCTTGTTTGCTCGAACAGACGCGGAGGGAACGTCGCGAGTGATTGCTCAGTGAGGTCTAGCGAGCCAAGCAATCATTGGACAGACGCAGAGTTGCTATGCCGAAGCAGATGTTTCATCATTTCGTGTCGGAAGCATGAACCTAGGGAAGTTACAAACGCTTGGCTGTCGGGTGATATGTTCGGAATGTGGGGTGCGTGAATGTGCCTTCATTGGAAGCCTAAGACCCGCCGGGCTTTCTGGTAAGATCGGACTTGCCCCTGAGGAAAAGTTGGGCACAATCCAGTGGCTCCGTTTTTAGTAGGCCACACATTTCCGCCGGTGTTGTTCTCTGTGGCCTGGGGCACGACGCGTTTGTCCAAGCGATCGAAAGACTAGTGAAAAGGCAGCTAACCCCTCCCCACCCCCGGCCCCCCGCCCACCCCCGCCCCACCACCACGGGTCCTCTGTATGGCAGAGAAAACCCTCTCGGAAGGAAAGCTCGTGTTTAAAGCGCCAAGTTTAGGGTTTAGGGTTTAGGGTTTAGGTGTTCTATATCCGGTTCTTCATGCGATTTGGGCCAGGGACCCTCCAAGCTGCCGAGGTGGAGCATGGTGGAAACCACAGGGCAGGTCCCTCCACCGTCGCCGCGCGACTCCCACTCGGCCCGCTGGCTGCAGGGACTATACATATATACATGTAAACAAAGTCAAAGTGATATAAAGAAATACAAAATGTGTATCAATTATTAAACAAACCAGTAACTAAACAAACAAACAAATACTCTACATAAAGAAATAAACAACATAAATAGTTAAATGAAAAAAGTATGTATGTATGTATATATATATATCAATCAATGTAAAGCTGCGAGACTTTGTCAGTTCTTGAACCAAACATCGACCCTTCTGCCAAATCCACGAGAAGCCCAGCCAAAGCCGAATGCAGAGTTGGAGCCCGCCGGGATTTGCTTTGTCGTTTTGGCTTGGGGGAGTACGCAGCCTAGTTTTGTGTTTAGGGTTTTTGGTTTAGGGTGCTTGACCAGGAGGACGAAGATGCGACTACTGCTCCACACACTTGAACTGCCTCTGCTATGCGATTGCAGTTGCCATTAGCTACCGCAGCAGCCACTATAACCACCACTACAACCTCAGCTGCTGCAACTGAGACTGTTACGTTGAGATCAAAGAACAGCACGTGTGCCCATCAGTAATCGTCATAATGCTGCGAGTAGTCCGCCACATCGCTTCGCAGTAAACACTAGTAGTAGATCTAGTTATTTTTTGGAGTGGCTCTGGTGTTCGTGGTCCTTCCTGACCACGCACTGTTGAAAACTCCAAGAGCAAACTAGCATATTGCTTTGCTGAATGCTGTAGCTGTAGTCTGCATCATGTCTGAGAAAACCACAGCTGGCATCGGCTTCAAGGTATGTGCAAACAGTGGCTCCTGTCGAGGCAGTCATTTGCGGCGACTCCATGTACCTCTTCGGAGGTAGCACTGGCAGCGCACGAAACGATCTGTGCCCTGCGGAATTAGCAATTGCTAGCTTTTTCCAGCACTCGAAGTCCGTTCAAAGCGCTGATGATGATGATGATGATGATGAAGGCTTGCGGAGCCGCGATGTTGTTTTGCAATCAGGATTAGCAGCGGGAAAAAGGCATCCCCTGCACCCCGAGCCCTGGGTCAGCTTCCTCTTGGAAGCCCGGAAGAAAGCCTGGGATGTCTTGGAAATCCATTCCTAAAAGCCTAAAAGCTCCATGAAGGATGCGAGTCCGGTGACAGTGCAGGTACGCCTTCAGTTTCGAGACAGACCAGTGGACAGAGGCCCCCTTTCCCGAAGCTTGAGACGGGGTCGGCTTTTTGATGCTCTCAGTCTCGAGCTTGTGCATAGAGATGAGTCCATGGGAGAAGCCGAGTTCAGAAGTCTGCAGGTGCGGACGACGCCTGGTGCCCAGAAGAGCAATGTCCCCTGCCCCAGCCGTGGCCCCAGCTGACACGGATAGTGATGGTGATTGCAACAATAATTCTCGTCGATGTCATCATCCTCGTCATCAGGATCGTCATGGTAGTAATAGTCATGCTGCCTTCGGGTCTTCAGATTTGAGTTTGAGGGTGAGGGCGGGCTCCTCGGTATTTAGGGGCAAAAGGGTCTGCTGAATGCTTAGGGCGAGGGTCGCGGCTCCGCTGGATTGATGCCTTGTGGTCGAACGGGGTGAGGGGGGGTGGCCCTAAGCCCCTAAACCCTACAGTTTAGGTTTTGAATCACTCTAATTTAAAAGAATTGATTTTCAATTTTCCAATGGTTGCCTGCCGCGGGACCTCCCAACCCTAAACCCCTAAACCCCTAAACCCCTAAACCCCTAAACCCCTAAACCCCTAAACCCCTAAAACCCTAAACCCTAAACCCCGGTGTGAAGCGCAACAGCTTCGGGCAGGATTCTGCCACACCTGTGACGTGTCAGGGCCTCGGTGCCGTGGACCCTTAAGGGCAAGTGCCGAATTCATAGGTCCTCAAGGCTACATGTGGTAGGTTGGGGCATTCTCTGTTTTATTTTGGATGGGTGTCGGAACTAGCGCATGCTTCAGCTTCTCACTTTCAGAGTGTCCAGGTGCGGAACTGTGATGAGACCCATGATTCGATTTTCTGAGCTACTCCTCAATCGCATGTTTAGAGCCGTCCAGAGCCCGTGGATCAAACGGCATGTGAGAAGGCGGTCGTTGAGCGGCTCCCCAACTGCCTGCGAAGGCTTTTTGGGGTCTGTATGAAGTCAATATTTACCACTGAAATTGCAATGGTCAAGCTCCTGTTCGAGCTCTTCACTTCACCTAGGATGCACGCCGAGGTACAACAATTCGCTTTACGTCTTCGGTGGCTACGACGGCCAACAGCGGCTCAACGATTTTTGGCAGCTGGGAGCTCGGCAGTTGCGGTCCAGGCATCTGCAAAAGTAAGGCCTTCGGGCGTAGGGGGCCGTTCATTTTTTTACATGACTTTTGATATGACCTTCCAAAACAGAGGGCTACCTGTTCAGATTCAGGACCCGATTTCTTCGTAAGAGCAGAAGAAAAGGGGCCCCTTGTCACTGAAGGAACCGAGGACCGGGACACGTCAGCCTTTGAAGCCGGTGAAGCTTGGTGATTACAGGAGCTGCAGCCTCTTGGACTCTGCAACCTTTTTGCCTCCCAAACTTCATCCCTAAACCCTAAGCCCTAAACCCTCAATCCTAACAAGCTGCGACTCGCCCACAGGTTCAAGCTTGCCACAGAAGTCAACATTGACATTCCCAGCAGCTCCCTGGCGCCGGCCTTGCTATCTGCTTGGGAGTGTGTTTTCGCCTGTTTTTTGGCCGGGCTGAGGAGGCGAGGCACTCAGACCTCAACTCCTGAAGAAAGAAAGGGTGCCTGCCAGGCACTGTTCTCTAAGTTGTGATCGGGACCGAGTGTCCATGTAAGTATCTACCGAGGACGGAACGAGTTTTTTCTAGGTGCCTGAATCTCGTAACGGCGAAGTCGAGGTTTCTGACCTGCGCGAATTCCTCAACGATGCGAAGCTGCCTGCACCTCAAAGAGTGTGAGAGCTCGCGTGGTTCTTCGGTTTCTGGGCCTAGTGGAGAGACTTTTGAGCCAAACTCAGAAGCCGCAAGGATGAGTAGAAGTGAAGCTCGCCTTGGATGTGCAGCAAAGGTCTGATGTCACTTTCATCGTGGAGGGAAAGCCAGTCATGCTGGCACGTTACGTCGGGAAGATGCAGAGAGGTAGAGTTGTTATTCCGAAATGCGGGCTTACTTCTAAGACCGACGGATCCCCCAAGCCTCCACGCATGTGGCTGTGTAGGAAAGGCAAGTGTGGGATTGTTGGTGTGGCTTCCGGGTATGAAGAAGCCCCTATAGCCCTTGAAGTGGACATGCAGAGCAGTCTCCTGGCATCCTGGCAGGAGGGTCCCAAAGATCAGCTCCGTGGGACTCCGTTTGAAAAAAAGCATGTCAAGAAGCCTAAGAAACTACGAACGCCGTTCCTCGGAGTTGCTGCTTCTTCTTGTTATTGTTATACTCCAATCCTTCTAATTGTCAAGGCTCCGGTATATGATGTCATCTTACAGCACCGTGTGCAATGTGGGCCAGAAAGACTGGTTTGGCTGTGGACTTCCAAAATGGAACCCTTAAGTTTGCTGCGGTAGCTCTAAGAGTTTTTGGGTTCCTTCCCAGGCTCAAGAAGCTCCTCTTCAGCTCATACTTCGCGTTGGGAGAAGTGTGGCTTCCTTGATCTATGGTTTTGGGGGTGAATCCCCTGGGTGCCAATGCCCGCCAGGTGTATGCACACAAGCTGCTCTGCATGCGATGTTCGTACTTCCGGGCCATGTTCGAGGGGCAGATGCGTGAGGCCCTGGGGTGAGGGTGCAATCTGCTGGTTTTGCATCAGGCCCTTATTCTCTGAGTAGACCAGTTCTGCACGAAGGGTGAGGGGGGTAAGGTGGCTGTCCACACAACTTGGCAGGCACAGCAGAAGACCATCACCATCAACAATGTCTCGCATCGGGTGTTCCTTGCCTTGCTGGAGTGCCCTCATCGCGAGGACATGCAGAAACAATAATTTATTGTCGCGGGTGGTAGTCACTGCACCGGTTTCCCAGGCATACACCCGAAGAAGGGATTGCGAAATCCCACTGCAGTTTTCTCAGAGGTTGAGGTCAGGTCGCTGGTCGTCTCGGACGCCTTCCAACCCAGTCGCCAACGTCCCTAGAAAGAGTCGTAACGGTAACCCAGCGCTAATTAACCTCCTTCACGGCCCTCCGGGTTGGGTTGGGCACATCAGGCATGTGGGTCATTGCTATCGCATCCAGTGCGGCAGCATGAGTCAAAAAGCTGTTCGCTTCCCCAATGCATGAAGCCGCAAGTGCCGCCATGCCCGAGCGACCTGGACTCAACGAGCATTGTCGTGCAACTACGAGAATTCCACGTCCGAGTTTGAGGAAGGAGGCCTAAACCTTCAGAAGGATAATTTAATAATAATAATAATGATAATAAGAAGAATAATTAATAGTAATAATAATAGTAGAAATAATCATAATAATAGTAGTAATAATCATAATAGAAATGGTCCCCAGCAAGACAGCGAGCCAACAACAACCGGCTCCTCAAGCACTCTGCCGAGAGGTATTTGTACACAGATGAATTCGAAATCTCCATGGACATCGCCGGAGCCTGGGCCGACCTGCCGTTGTTTGTGCCTTTTTTACTCCTCTTAGGGAGCCGTGTTCTCGCCTTTTTTGGAGCGGGGCAAACCGGATGCGTCCATGGAGGGGTGGGGAGGCCCCGAGCTTAGTTTAGGGGCAACCCCCAAACCCTGAGTTCTAACCCCTCCAAACCCTAAGCCCCTAAACCCCTAAACCCTGGAAAATATAAAACCCCCTAAACAGACCCCCCAAAAAGCGCGGGTCCGAGGCGATGGACCTCTTCGTGGCGGCGGACCAGTTTGGTATCGATCGGCTGAAGAGGCCCTGACTCGGAGTCGATGCTGGGACCCAGAAGGTTTAGGGCTTTAGGGCATTAGGGTTTAGGGTTTAGGGGGATAGGGTTTGGGGGTATAATAGTTTAGGGTTTAGGGTTCTAGGGGTTTAGGGTTTAGGGTTTCAGGCCTCATATACCAAATGGGTAGTTGTCGAAACTAGGGTCCCTCTTAGGATCATCTTTATAAGGGTGCCGTACTACTTTGGGAACCTAAACGGGGACCCTAACTTAGAGAACTATCCATGTACCTACTATGTTGTATGATATTTAGGATACGCTGTATACTATATGTATGAATATGCTTTGCATATGCTATAGCCTTGATGATGCTACGTGCCATAAACAGCGTACCATGCACCTTTTCCGATATACTATGTACTGTATAGCAGATGCAGAACGCTACATGCTATGTGCCATGTACGCTCGCCACATACAAGACTGTACGATGCAATGCCGTAGTGTGCAATGCTATACAGCACTGTGGTGTACTGTGCTGTGCGGTGCTGTGCTCAACCGAACTAAACGAGACAAAACTAAAGTACATAGTTTTAGCATACTAGACTAGTGCGAGGCTATAGATTATACTATACGATACCATACTATACTATACTGTCGCTTGGTATACTGTATTATACTATATCATATTATACTACAGTATACTATACTGTGCTACATCTTACTGTATATTTATGCACTATATATACTACATACTACCTACTATACACTACATGCTGTATGCTACATACTATATACTACACGCTGTATACTACATACTATATACTATACCATATACGATACTATACCGTACTATACCGTTTTTATACCATACTGTACCATACTGTACCATACCATACCATACTATACTATACTACACAAGACCAGGCTACTATACTATATTGTAAGGTATTGTACTACACAAAAGTATATTACAAAGCAACAATACTATGCAAAACTAAACTATGCTAGACTGTATTATACTGTAGCTTTCCCGCAGTATTATTAGACTGCACTACACTGTGCTAGACGTGTGTCTTGTTGTCAGAGTATAACGTAGAATTTATGTATACTCATCCATCCGTCCATCCTTCCATCCTTCCTTCCATCCTTCCATCCATCCATCCATCCATCCATAGATGCATCCATGCACGCATGGAGACCTAGGTACGTGCATTCGTCCAGCCATACGTGTATACATACATACCGTACATTCCTGCATGCATGCATGTATGCACACATGCTTGTACATATACACACATTTAGAGCACGAATCCAAACAACAATTTGTTATGGGGAATCCATCCATGTTCAGTGACATTATCATCTGTTGTGTGGCAGCAGACTGGGACCTCTCATGTCCCTTTTCGATTAGGATGACCCCGGCAAAAAGTGGCAGCAAAATCAGGAAGTTTCTGGAGTTCTTTCGTAGAGCCTCTGCATCTCGCGCAGGTTGTGCGAGAAGAAAATTCTCGTTTCAATCAACATCGATAGCGCGGCTACGATCCTCCAGGCGCTTGTGCTGTTCTTCTGCGTTTTTGATAATCTGGGCGGGCTGAACCAAGAGTCGCTATGCAGGCGCCGCAGGCTAGGATGATGAGCAATGGGCTCTGGGGTCTACAGAGCCACAGTCGTCAGATACGTTCCGGGACAGCAAATCTTGGCAAGTTTCGCACGCGTGCAACAGCTGTCAGCGTAAAGTCTGCAGGCACCAAAGCTTTTAAGCCCTGGATGCCGCAGAGGGTATATACTGAACCTCACATAGGCTCCGTCTCTCATCTGTTGAAGTCATCAGTGTTACGTAGACTGCACTGCAGCGCACCCCCTGATCGTGTTGGGGAGGGCGGTAGGCATGATGTGGCAATGAGTCCAAGTTACCTGACAAAGTTGTCTTTGAGCTCTTTGAGCCTTTGAGGCTTCAGCCGGAAAAGTGAGCTTGGTTAATGATGCGCTTGTGGCACCGGGAACAAGCCGAGCTCCCGCCAGGCTGCAAACATGCACATTGCAAACGACTTGCGGCAGAGCTGCATGGACCCAAGAGAAAGGGAGGGGAGAGATTTCGTTCTACCATCTTACTATCCCAAACATCTGTCATCCTCTGTCCGGAAATACCAGCCACTCAAGCTTAATCCAGCGTCCCTATGTCGATAGTGCCCACCAACACCCTTGCATGGCAGATAACTTGCCTAAGCTTCACACAGTTCTACGCTCTCTTCACGAGAGCATCTATAAATGTGGCATGACCGTGCGTTCCACAGATTTTGCAGATCATAGGGACACTTCGCCCCAAGGAGGACCACAGTGCGCAGCCCCTCGCGAATGGCCCAAGAATCGATGTGTGAAATTCGCTCAGGCATGGATTTCATTTTGAGGAACTTCGACGCTGTTTCCAAGACTCTCGCGTTCGAGGACGATGCTGACAATTCAGGGTGCCGCGAGCTTGCTTTGCAGCGGCTTTTTGTCGGTCTTATTGACGATCTCTTAGTTGATGTGAGTCATCGCCCGGACCAGGCCCCGATCAACTAGGAATCTCGGCCCTCTGCCAGAGAGCCTCCGCCCAAAGCCCGAAGCCTTCAGCCCCTACACCTCTCGAAACACGCACACACACAGAAGAAATAAAGCCTTCGAGCAGTAGAAACCCTAAGTCAGGGCCCCAAAAAGCCCCAAAGCCCCAGAAAGAAAAAGGAGATGGGCCGATCCAATGTGGAGCTCGTGTTCGAAATCTTGAAGCGCCGCTAAAAGGCGCCAGGGGGGACATTTTGGGACCTGCTCCTCTCTGACGACCTAACTTTTAAAACAGGGTATACTGCAGGGCGCTCTATTTTTTTTAGTAGGGCCCCCCCTTTTTTTGAAAGGGGGTACCCTTAGGGGGTGGTTCTATACAAGGGGGGGGGGAGCCCTCTTCGCTGCAGTCTTTCGGTTCTCCTTCAGAGCTGTCGGGATCAGTCTCTCAGCCTCTAATCTAGGGCCTTAGTAATTAGAATAGGGTTTTAGGGGTTGCTTATTATGATTGTAGTAGAATATACCCCAAAATTAATTAATCAGAAGAGGGAGCCCTAAAGAATACCACTGGCAAGTGCTCTTCGACTATAGGGGTAGCTCTCTAAGTTAGGGTCCCTTCTTGGGTGCCCAATATAGTACCCCAAAAGGGACCCTAATTTCGAGAACTACCCATGAGTGTGTTAGGGACCATGAGCAGCTCCGGTAGGGGTCATTTGCCGTCAAGAGCAAAGGAGGCATTGAGAGAGATTACTTTGCCATAGGAGGCCTGGCGAATGTTTCACCGGTATTTTGGAGCAGATCTATTGTGTACATGGGTGTATATAATAACAAGGAACCTCAATGCATACTATCAATAATGTCTTAGGCTTCTAGATAACGCAACTCCATCGCTTCACTGGCACAGACTTGTACACAAACACTGTCTCGATCTTGGGATATCTCAGCGGGGCCCTTGCCCACCAGAATCAAAGCGCAAGGTTCTTGTTTTAATCCGAGTCGAGACGGAAGCAAGAGAGGGAGCCTGGGATCGGAAGATCAGCGCGAGTGGAAGCCCTAAGTGTGAAAGGCCTGAGTCCCAGTGCCCCAGCCGAGCTCGAAGTCTTCAAAGGCCCCGTCCAAAGGAGCCCTAAAGGGAGCAAGGCCCGGCCCCTCAGAGCCCCTCTGAGTCCGCAAGTCCGCAGGCGCAGCGCCGTCCCCTTGCATCTTTGGGCCTGTTCCACAAGCAGCGCGTGCCCGAATCCTTGAGCCCTCGCTCCCGAGCCCATTGAGATAGAAGCCTCGAAGCCGAAGCCCCCAATCCCTGTCTCGCCGATGGCGTGACTGCCAGAACTTGTGAGTTGAGCGAAAATGCGCGGACGCCGACCAGCAAAGAGGGAGTAGGAGAGCGGCGCGTTCAGTTTCTGAAGAATTGCAGTCCGGGCTCGCAGTCTGTGTCGCATGGTGCCAGCTGTTTTGAATGAGGCTCAGGCTCCAAGAGTTTGGGCTTTTTGTCAGGGGCTTCAGAACCCACCGTTCCACGCCGAATTTGGGCTCGAGCCGCCCGGTGGGGTAAGTCGGGGGCGCTGAAAGCCCGAGAGATTAGCGAGGCCGGGAGGGAGGGACAGAGAGCGAGGCAGAGAGAGCGAGAGACGGCTATCAAGGCACAGGTAGTGCGATTGAGAGGCCGTGAAGTGGCAGCCTCGGAAACAGCCGGCGTGGCCTGCCAAGCTAGTGTCAAGCCTGCAGGCCAACTAACATTACACAGCGCAAGAGGCGACCATACTTCGATTCGGCTCTTCAAGGGCATTCCTTCTGAATCCATTGCGGATCCAGTTAAGCCTTCGCGGAACGCTGTAACCGGATCATGCCCCTGCCCCCCGCAGTTCCTGCTGAAATCACGCGCACTGGCGCGAACGACCTGTAGCTCAGAACCCTGAAGCTTCAAGGCCCCTCAAAGGCCCCGGATTCCTGAAGGCAAGGGGTGTGGACCTGGTGAGAATGGCCCGCGCGCCCAGTGGGGTAGGTGTGGGGAGCAGAGTTCAGAGCTTCGGGGCATGTGTTTTCTGGTTGCGAGATGTTCGCGTCTTGACATGTCGCTACCCAACGCTGCGGGGTCTCCGACTTTTCTGCGCCCCTTGCCCCCTTTTTTTGACTTCCGCGGCAAGCTCTGGAAGCTCCTGGTTCCCATCGAAGCGCCTTTGCTCCGAAGGCTCTTGCGACAGCTTCTCAACACGGGAGCTGTAGAGAAATCTTTTGGCACCTTTGGGGCCCTCAGCCTTCAAAGCCCTAAAGCCTCTTCAAGACTCTTCAAGCCATCCCATATCATCTACTCTCTTTATTCTTGCCTAGATAGCCCTAGATCTCGAAATCCTTCACCTGTCAGCCTTGTTCAACGCTGGTCGTCGTAACGGCAGGACGAGGTAACGGCGAAGTCACAGAACAAGTTACTAGAACGAAGCCTCATAGATCGTAGATTAGCAGAGTCATGGAGCCCATAAAGAAACCTTAGAGAGTGCTTAACGAAACACCCTGAACACAAAACCCTGGACAAAAAACCCTGAACAAAAAGCCCTCAACAAAACACCCTGAACCCTAAACCC
>CAJNJA010010438.1:505-13875 GCA_905231915.1 Symbiodinium necroappetens
CCTAAAGCCTAAAGCCCTAAACCCCGAGCATTCCACCCAGCTGCTGCTCCGAAAACGACGCCCTCACCGGCATCCTTGGTGTCGGCTCCTGCCTCAGGTCCGAGCGGGGGTTTAGGGTTTAGGGTTTTGGGGTTTAGGGTTTTAGGGTTTAGGGTTTGGGGTTTGGGGTTTGGGGTTTAGGGGCTGGGTTCCTGAGGGCGGTTGGGGCTTTCTTTAGAAGTTATAGGGATGAACATTTTGGAGGTTAAGGCTTCGCTTAGGATTTAGTGTTGAAGGTTTTGGGGGTTTAGGGTTCTTTCTAGGGTTCAGGGTGGAGGGTTTTCGGGGTTGGGGGATGGGTTCCGGGTTGTGCGGTTACGCGTTCGTGTATAAACATACAAAAGTTCCCATTTCTTTGCTGTCAGGGTTCCTGTATAAGGGCCCCTGTAAGCATGACTTTCCCTTAAATGGCATCCTGTGATAGTAAACTGATGGCCAATGTCATGTTGCGTGGGCTAGGATTCTGCAGCTGTCTATATATTATAGGTGAGAGCCCTAAACCCTAAACCCTATACACCCTAAGCTCTAAACCCCATACACCCTAAACTCTAAACCCTAAACCCTGAGCCCTAAACCCTAAACCCCGTTCCATGCCCTTCCCACACCCCTACCTTAAGGACGAAATGACCCTTAAAAGTAGGTGCCCGATATCCCTATACCATGAATCCCTATATGGTATATGAACCTTATACCTTTTTAGGGTTCATTCCGTCCTCAAGGTACCCCTAAGCAACCAGAGGCCTGAAAAAGCTGCCAAACCCCGAGGACCCCAAGAATCCGAATGCAACTCCCGGGCTAGGGTAATTACGGTCTATAGTCTATAGGGACCTTTATAGGGTTTAGGGACCTTTTAGGGTTTAGGCTTTTTTGGTTTAAGCACCTTATAGGGTTTAGGGTTTAGGATGCTTTAGGGTCCCCCCAAAGCCCTAAACCCTAAAAGCCCGCCAACATCAACACCCGTATCTCTGCGAACCCTAGGAGCCGTCAGTCTAGGACATTTTCAGGTGGGTAGTTCCCGTTATAGAAGGTGTATAGAAGGTCTACCCATAGGCCCCTAAGTAGTTCCTTTTTATGGTTTATATTTAGAATCCTATAAGGTAATCCCAAAAAAGAACTACTTAGGGGCCTATGGGTATAAACCTTTTAGAAGCCCTATATACCCTAAACTCCCCACCTGTATTTTTTCTTAACCTAAACCCCCGAAGTCCCTAAACCCTAAACCCCTAAACCCTAAACCCTAAACCCCTAAACCCTAAACCCTAAAGGCCCTAAAACCCTAAACCCCCGAAGTGTCGGGCCGCTGCCGGCCGCGGCACTGCGCTGCGGGCGGGCGAAGAGGACGCGAACTGCGGGGCCGATGGGCCTGAGGGTCTAGGGCTTATATGGTTCTACAAGGGTTCTACAAGGGTTCTATAAGGGTTCTTTTAGGGCTCTATACGGGTTCTATAAAGGGGTGTATAAGACTACAAGGGCTCTGACTCTATAAGGGTTCTTTTAGGGTTCTATAAGGGTTTTTTAAGGGTTGTATCAGGGTTCTTTTAGGGTTCTACAAGGGTTCTATAAAGGGTTCTATAAGGGTTCTATAAGGGTTCATTTCGGGTTCTATAAAGGTTCTATAAGGGTTCTTTTAGGGTTCTATAAAGGGTTCTATAAGGGTTCTTTTAGGGTTCTATAAGGGTTTATATGGTTCTATAAGGGTTCTATAAGGGTTCTTTTAGGGTTCTATAAAGGTTCTGTAAGGGTTCTATAAGGGTTCTATAAGGGTTCTATAAAGGGTTCTATAAAGGTTCTGTAAGGGCTCTATAAGGGTTCTATTAGGGTTCTAATAAGGGTTCTATAAGCGCTCTATTTGGGCTCTATTTGGGCTCTATAAGGGTTCTGTAGGGGTTCTATAAGGGTTCTATAAGGGTTCTATAAGGGACCTGATTATTGGGTCCTTAAAAGGGTCTAGGGTCCTGACTATAACGGTCCTTGGAAGCACAGGGAAAGTTTGTGGGCTTTTGGGGCTTACGGGTTTACGGAGTTAGGATGGTGCAGGGGTTGAGGAGTTTGGGGGGCTTTGGAGTTTAGCGGTTTAGGGGGTTATGAAGGGTTTTGGTAACCCAAAGGCTCCAAAGTACCTATATAGTATAATGTAGGGTTTCTTTCTATTAGGAATTGCTATTATCATTTGGGAAAGTATCCCCCATAACAGTACCTAGGACCCTTTGGGTAAAACCATCAACCAGCTATAGAATGTATTTGAACGGGCCTCTTCGGGATAGCCCATAGCCGGGCGGTCTTTGGGGCCTTCCACAATGCCAGGCCTTCTCTCCCAACTCCACCATAAATTCCCTAAACCCTAAACCCTAAGCCCGAAGCCCTAAACTCCTCCCATTGCTAATGTAGGGGCCTCTTATTATAATTATAGTATAATATACCCAAACCCTATTCTAACTATTAAGGCCCCTATATTAAACTCCTTCGGCAGACAAGCCCACAGAGACAACGACACGGAACCGAGCGCCTGAAACTGGCACTGCACTCCGGGAATATTCCCCCCTCCACCCACTGCGACTCCAATCCCAACCCAAACCGAAAAGTACTGTTGATGATTTAAGTCCTGCATTACCTTAGGGACCCTAAACTATCGGAATTTCGGTAAATTCGCCTTATGGTGGGTAATGCAGGATTTATACCATCAACTGTAGGAAAGCCTCCCAAAGCCCAAAACACTCGCTGAAGGCCCGGCCGACGAAAAGGGGCGTGGCAGCCAGTGCCAGCAAGATCTCGGCATGGACAGTGAGGCTTAGTGGGTTTAGGGTTTAGGGTTTAGGGTTTAGGGGTTACACCATACGACACCTTACATCGTCACCATCTGGGATGGACGGTCTCTGTCTAGGAGTAAAGGCCCTAAACTGTTCTTTCAACTGTCATGGTTTCTGTTTCCTTTTCCAAGATACCGGTCTTGGATCGTTCAGAGGCGGAGATACCGTGGCATGTGTCGCAAGCCTTAGCGAAGCAGCACAGCAACACTAGCGAAGCGTAGCGTAGGCTTTAGGGTTTAGGGGTTTAGTGTTTAGGGGTTTAGGGCCTATAGGGTTCTCGCTGCTCGCATCCCCACCCTGAAACGCCAATCTACACCCTCCGATATTCGTAAGGAGCCCTACATGCACTTAGCAAAACCCTGACCTAAGGGTTCTCCGTAGCTCATACACTAGCAAGCATATACAGCACCGAAAACGAGTTTGAATTGCTACTGCCCCAAACCTGGTACTTTGGACCCTCAACACCCCGCAAAACCCTGTAAAAACCATCACAGACCATTGCTAAAACCTTAATAGAAACCTCGCCTACAGGTAGGTTGTATAAGGTCCATGTAAACCTTAGAGCTTACAACCCTAAACCCTAAACCACACCGTAAACCCTAGCCCTAACCCCCGAATCCCGAACAAGCATTGAGGTCTGCAAGGTGGCCAGAGCTCCAGCGCCGCGACGCGAGCACGGCCGGGACATGGCGCTGTGAGGCACCCCCCCTTTCTCGATCTCAGATGCACTCCCAGAGGCCTACCCATAGGCTCCTAAGTTTTATGGTTATTTAGAATCTTATAAGGTAATCCCAAAAAGGAACTACTTAGGGGCCTATGGGTGCAGCATGAATTCAGCAGATGTTTCTGGCCAAAGCACGAAGTCTGCATCGTGAGCTTGCGAGCAGGTCTTTACCCAAAACATCTGAAACTAGCGTGGAAGTAGCGTGAGTAGTGGACTCAATGCACGCGAATTTCACATAAAGCTGTGCATTTCAAAGGTGAGGCTTGGACCCCGGAAGCGACTTCCTTAAGAATTGAGGCTTTGAAGGCCCTAAGACGTAGTGTCTAGGATCCTCCAGTCAATGATCCGTGTCTCATCTTGTCTTGACTCAAACCCTTAGCATCGAAGGACTCATATTTTAAGGCTTTTGGGCCCAAAGACCCTATTATATAAGGCTTTTGGGCTATTTTGATGCCAAGGGAAACAGGGATCACCCTGCTTGTCGACACCAGCCTGTAAGAACAGTCCTACGCAATCTGCGAAACGACTAAACAGAATCCTCCTTGAAGCTTCGCTCAAGCGCCACTCTGCCAGCGAATCCTCATTGGAGACAGCAACTCTTAGCAACGACTATACTGTACCGAACAGCAAAGTATAGTCTTAAAGCTAACTTCTTATGACTTTGGAAGTGATAGCTATTCATTCAGAAAAGCCGAAGCGTAGGCCCATGGGCCTAGTGCCGGAAGACCTACTCATCACCTACGCCGTCAATACCGCTTATGGCTTATGCGGGGTTGAACTATGGATCAAAACTAAACCCTTGCGTCCCTTGCTCCCTGTGCCGCAACCCACATACTTATCCTTCTCATCAGCTGTGAGGATTCTGCAGATGGTGGTGAGTCTGCGGAGAAGCTCCGATGATGGAACGAAGTTACTTCGGGCTGAAAGTATGTTTTATTTGAGTACATGGACCCTTCGGGAAACCTAACACTCTACGCAAGGCATTTAAGTCTAAACCGCCTACCTCTCAGCTCCAAAAAAACAACATGAGGGACTCTTTTTTGGAAAACCGTGCGGACCGTTGGGTGCACAGGTGAACCAGCAGAGCACTTCTCTGCACCAAGAAGAAGGTTTGAGAGCGCCTCAGGGGCTTACCCGGACCCCAAAAGTATGTAGACTAATAGCCTTTTCTGGGCTTTGGGCCACTATTTTACCTACTTTTGGGGGGTTTAGGTAGGGTTTAGGGTCGAGGGGTTTAGGGTTTACCATATAAACCCAACCCTAAACCCAGAGCCCGGAACCCAAAACCCGAAGCCCCACACCACCTCTAAACCCCTAAACCCCTAAACCCTAAAACCCTAAACCCCTAAACCCTAAACCCTAAACCCCTAAACCCTAAACCCCCAAACCCTACACCCTAAACCCTAAACCTCCACGCCGGAGCTACTCTTCGAGCCCCATGAAGATGGATCGAACTTAAACGCCAGTTCAAGTGCCTTGAGGACGAAATGAACCCTAAAAGGGTGTAAGGTTCAGGGTTTAGGGTTTTGGGTTTAGGGTGTAAGGTTCATATACCATATAGGGATTCATGGTATAGGGATATAGGGCCCCTACTTTTAAGGGTCATTTCGTCCTTAAGGTGCGGCCTACCCATGGGCCCCTAAATAGTTCCTTTTTATGGTTTATATTTAGAAGCCTATAAGGTAATCCCAAAACGGAACTACTTAGGGGACTATGGGTAGTAAATACCCTGAGCCTTCTCCTACTTACTACTAGCCTCTTAATGCGAAATGCAAACTCATGCGCTTGGGATACCGTTCCCTAAACCCTAAACCTTCCAAATGCCCGAAACCGTAGAGGGGCTGGCGCTCTCCCCTGGTTCTTGGTTGCCGGGGTGAGACTGCCCAGACCTTCCAAAAAACCCTTACATTCAGGCAATATACCTTTAAGTTTAGTGGGATCCCTAAACCCAATAAACCCTAAAACCCTAACCCCTAAACCCTAAACCCCTAAACCCTAAACCCATTCATATGAATGCAGGTTTGTCTTGCTTGAGGGATTTCAGAAGGTCCGGGTTGAAACCCGTTGTCGCGCAGGTGCCCTGCCAGAGACGACAGACCCCGAACCAAAGACCCCCCTCGAGACTGATGCGCAGAAGAGTGGCTTAGGGTTTAGGGGTGTAGGGCTTAAGGGGTTTAGGGCTCCAGGGGTTTAGGGTTTAGAAGGGGTTTAGGGTTTAGGGGTTTGGGGGTTGAGAGCTTAGGAGTATAGGGGTGTAGGGTTTAGGGTTTAGGAGTGGTTTAGGGTTTAGGGGTTTAGGGCATACTTGTGGAAAGCTCTAGGGTTCAGGGCTTTAGGGTGGCCGCGGGTCCTCAACCCTACCAGGACCCTGAAGAACCTACCTTATTAGGGTTCCTTAATATGAATTCTGTATATAAGTCCTGAAAAAGTTATTTGGGGTTAAGGTAAACCCTACAGACCCTGAACCCAGGCGTGAACTTAGGCCTGCGTATAGGGGTTAGGGCTCGGGTCCGGGATTGGATTCGTAAGGAACAAGGTAACAAGGTCATGTAGGCGTACCCATAGGCCCCTAAGTAGTTCCTTTTTATGGTTTATATTTAGAATCCTTACAGATCCCAAAAAGGAACTACTTTGGGGCCTATGGGTAGCTGCAAGACCGACACGGGAAAATGGAGAAACCAGATGGAAGTCACATAATGTAGGGGCCTTAATCATTAGAATAGGATTTTGCGGTATATTATACTATAATTATGGTAAGGAACCCCCAAAATAGTATAGATAACTTTTTAGACCCCAGTATTATCGCACAAGGACCCACGCTCACGAACTGGTCTGTTAGACATTGCAAGCGCTCCTGAAGCTCCAAACTCACTCGACTCTAAACCCTAAATTTTAAACCCTAAACCCTAAACCCTAAACCGTGTGTAGAAGATCCCACGGCTGGCAGGAGCGTGCAAGCAATATATTACAGAAGAAAGGGGAGGACCGGCTATACCCTAAGGGTACAGAAAGGGTTCCTTTAAGGGATTCTATAAGCGTACTTTAAGACTAGAGGGGTTTTGGGTTTAAGGGTCCATGTGCCCAAATAGTATATACATTGGCCCTAAAGTGCCTATATAGGACTACATTAAGGCCATTAAAGCCAAACTATGTACTATTTGGATACATGGACCCTTAAGGATAGATTCTATAGATCTGGAATGTAGGAGTTCAGAATCTGCCATACAAAGTTTGCCACTGGTCCGAACTGTCGCATCCACTTTTGAGGATTTAGCTCTCAACCGCCATGAATTCCCACCAATATGGTGGTTTCCGAAAATACGAGACCCAAATATAGTACCCTAAATAGTAGGATCCTTATTATAAGGACCCCAAAATAAGGTACCCCTTATTTTCGGAAACTCTCATATGGAGTCCTTAAGCAGCGAGGCCCCGATACACGGGAAGACGTGATGAAGTCCTTGGCCGATACAACGCCACAGGGTTTAGGGTTTAGGATTTATCGTTTCGGGACCCCACATGACCCGCAATAAGACCCTGTAAAACAACTTATAAAGACCCTCTAAAACACCTGATGAAAGACCCCTTGGTATTTGAGGTACGTAGGGGTGGCGGGTGAAACAGCCTACGGCCTAGATCTCCCCCTTCTCCTTCGCTGCCTCACCTCTGATTCGGAGCAGCAAGTCAGATGCCAGGAAGGGGAGCTTTGACGGTGATCTGGCGAGTGGCGGTTTCGATTTTGAGGTCTAGGCTTAGGGGGTTGGGCTTGAACCCTAAACCCTAAACCCTAGGGGTTTATTGGTTTAGGGGAGTAAGGCAACTGGGGTTTAGGAGTTAGACAGTTCAGGCTTGAGGTTCTGAGAAGGACGTGGACCTTGACTGCACGCCTCACCCTTAGCATCAAAATAGCACAAAACCCTTATATTATAGGGTCTTTGGGCCCAAAAGCCTTAAAATATGAGTCCTTCGATGCTAAGGGTCAGGCTCAAAGACATCATGACGAAGCACGGTCCCCCCCAAACCCTGAACCCTCTAAGCACATAAACCCTATAAACCCCATAAGCCCTATAAGCCCTGCAAGCCGTATAAAGTTCCTAAAGGGCGGGCGAGGCTCGGAATCAGAAGGGGCACACCTCTCTTTTTCGGCTCGTACGATGCTGCAGTTGCCGGGTTGATTCCGCGTGTCGGAACAGCTCTGGCCTGTCCTAAATACTAAACCCCCCAAAAGCAGGTAAAATAGTGGCCCGAAACCCAGAAAAAGGCTAGTATTCTACATACTTTTGGGGGCCCAGGGTTTTCTATACTTGGAGGAGCATGGGACGTAGTAGTAAATCAGGTCCTAAGTACCTTATAATAGTCGTTATATTATATTTAAAGCATAGCTGCAGTTGAAGTACTTATAACCCCCGCCCAGAATTATAAAGTCCCATGATCCTTTTAGTAGAGGCCTTAACTGTTCGAACAGGGTTTCGGGTTGTAGTATCCTGTATTGTCGTAACGGGACGAGAACACGGGAACACCACATTAATGAAAATGTGTGAGACCCCTTTTGAAACGGTCTCAGTACCAAGAGCCAAACCCTAAACCCTAAACCCTTGGTTTTTGGCAGCTGCTGATGGCTGCAAGCGCACGGATGCCCGGGTGTTGGCGTGGTCCCATTCGCCAGCTACCGTCAGATCTAGCTCATGGCTTCTTCCTCCGCCCTGAAGATGCTTACCCAGAGGCCCCGAAGTAGTTCCTTTTTATGGTTTATATTTAGAACCCTATTAAGGTAATCCCCAAAAGGAACTACTTAGGGGCCTATGGGTGCAGTCAGGAAACGAAAATGCCAGCTGTCGTCGCTTCCACAAAGGCGCGGCACATCGGACACTGCTTCCGACGAGTAGGTCGATGCGTCGAACAGACAGTGGGCTTGCAATCTTGGCAGACGGTGTGACCACAAGGGGCAAGTGCCACCAGCACTTTGGAACCCAAACAGATGGGGCAATGCCCGCGAAGCCCACCCGTTCCATCGTCGGTCGCGTCCTTCACCAAGGAAGCCTGCATTGAGAGACGGAACACCATGCCCTTTAACAGAGCTTCCACCTGCACCTGGGGAGCAACGAAACCTTGCTCATCGAGGCTGTGCTTCAGTTCCTCTGCGGCTTTCAAGGCACCCCGCTTCGTGTTGGTCGGAGCGAAAATCTTCAATGTGGCAGTGGTCTCGAAGCCATGGCTGTCTCTAAGCCGCCTCTGGCATGCCTGAGCGAATCTCTCTGTCTGGCGCTTCACCCAAGTCTTCCTTGCCTCCGTTGCATTTTTCAACAGCTCGCTGGCCATTGCCATCGCGGAAACGAACTGAGGCACTATCTCTTGCGAACCTCGGCGGCAGCTCACACCTACGGGAAGCGCAAAACCGTTCTGCTTGAGCCGCTTCGTGGGGCATGGTAGAGTTTATGGCCGTGACTTCGCAATGATTGACTACACCTGTACACACATATCCATAGTCATACTATATTATAATTACTAAACTAAACTATACTATGCTATACCATACCATACCCTACCCTACCCTACGCTACCCTACCCTACCCTACCCTACCGTACCGTATCATACCATACCATACCATACCATACCATACCATACATGTGTACATACATATATATATATGCACACATACATATATTTGTGTGACCATACATGAACTGAGCAACATGGCTCCAGGGCGAATTCTGCTACCCTCCAGGGTGCCTGTTTCTATCAGGAGCAAGCATCCGAGCGAAAGAAAGAAGAGAGTTTGCATGGCAGCGGAAGGATATGTGCCCATATATATATATACATATATACACATACATAGATAGATAGTTACGTATTTATACTTATATATTTATATGTATATCTGTATTTATATCTATATTTATTCTATATTTATATATACAGCATGTCATACAGTTAGGCCTTAAAGGGGCTCCTATAGAGGTACTTTAAGGCCCAAGCGTGTACACCGTAGGCACGTGGAGCTTCAGGGATCAGTTTAGGGTTTAGGGTTTGGATGTGTATGGCCGCGTGACAGCTCCAGCGTACGGGCTTCCACAGCCGTCCGAAGGCGATGTGCGGATGTTCCATACTACGGAATCTGCAACATGGGCTTAGGGTTTAAGGTTTAGGGGTTTAGGTTTAAGGTTTTGGATTTATGGGTGAGCTATCGCAGAGATAAATTCCGAAACACCTTATAAACAAACGCGGCTCAACCCTAAAACCCTGTCAAACCGAAGGCATCAGAATTCTTCAAACAGGCAATACGCTTCTCTATACCCTGCACAAAGCGGAGGGCTACGGTATTTCTGAAAATGTACAGCGACAGCTCCTACAAGTCCACCACCGGATCTTGCACACTCTAAATGTCTTCAAGTGGTACTCATAAGAGGAGTCCAGATTGTCAAAAGCATTCTAGGTATCCAAAAGATTAAATAAAGACAAATATAGATGTTATATATATATATGTATATATGTACACACCTCCAAGCATACACAAACGCAGAGTCCTCCATGTGGCTTGGGGCTATGATGTGCTTAACTCCCGACACCATCCATCCTGGGTTAACTGCTCTTAGCCTGTGGACTATAGACTAGACCCCAGAGAAACCTAGGAATAAAAAGGGGGCCCTTTTTGGTACTGTTATGGGGGGCACCTTCCATAGGTACTTTGGACCCTTTGAACTCTAGAAAATGAACATGCGTCCGGGGCCTGCAGCCGCTTGGCGTGGGCCACACCTGCGCGTTTTGGCTGCGGGCCGTGGGGTTTGGGCTTGAGGTTGTGTGCCCCTGATGCTAAACCCTACCTGGACCCCAAAAGTATGTAGAATAATAGACTTTTATGGGTTTTGGGCCATTATTTTACCTACTTTTGGGGGTTTAGGTAAGCACTAAACCCCAAATTTATAAACCCTAAAGTACAACGTTCTGGGATGCCGGGTTCCGGCGACATTCTGGGGCAAGGGGTTGTCGAGGGACAACATGAGGATACGGTTGATGATGTAAACCCTGCATGACCCATTATAAGGAATATACCATAATTCCCATAGTTTAGGGTCCTTAAGGTAATGCAGGATTTCGATCATCAACAGTAGTTCATAGATTGGTTTAAAGGGTTTACGGTCTAGGAAAACAAATCCTCGAGCCCCCTGATTGATGCTTCAATAAACACAACGATCTGCATTGGGAATCCTAACAGGGCTGTCTACACAATTCCAAACACTCAGCTTTCAATGGCCTCAGTCGAACAGAACCTGAAGGACGAAATGACCCTTAAAAGTGGGGCCCTATAGCCTCATACTATGAATCCCTATATGGTTTCTGAGCCTTAAACCCTTTTAGGGTTCATTTCGTCATTAAGGAAACAGTAGAGTTTACATCCTCCACTTTTCTTGTAGCCTGGGCAATACTCATGGGGTCCAAGCTCCACCAAATACATACCTATATTTCCTGTTGTAATATAAGAACTACTATCCGATCCCATCCGAAACCCGAGTACCTGATCATTGCCTCGTTTGGACCCTTACGAATAAGACGGATAAATATCGAGGATGTCGCTGCTGTGCCTACCAAAACCAAAATGGTCCGTTTACGACGTTTTCGGTGTACCTCAAAAACTCCGATGACAACAAGATAGGCCTAAACCATCAAAGGCATCTGAGTTTCACAAACTAGGGGACCCAAAAGCCCTTACCCAAACCCCCCCAAAAGTAGGTAAAATAATGGCCCAAAACCCATAAAAAATGGCTATTATTCTACATACTTTTAGGGTCCAGGTAGGGACTGCCGACACGTCTTCGATTGTGTACCAGGTTAGCCGCGGCAGATAGTTAACCCAGAGGCTCCAAGTACCCAAATCGTAGGGTTTTAGGGTTTAGGGTTTAGGGGTTTAGGGTTTAGGGTTTAGGGAAACCGTTCAGAGTATGGAATTTTGGACATAAATTAGACCCTTTGGGTAAATTCTAAAAGGAATAGCAGTCAATGGCAGCTCCCGATTTTGGAAGCCTTAACTACGTTGCACCATGGTAGGGTTCAGGGTTTAGGGTTTAAGGGGTTAGGGTTTAGGGTTTAAGGGGCTAGGGTTTGGGGTTTAAGGGGTTAGGGTTTAGGGTTCAGGGGCTTGGGTTTAGAGCACTTTACTTCGGACTGGGTTCATCCTATGCCCGAAGAAGCTCAGAGCCGCAAGCCTGAACCCGAATAGTATGTACCAAGTTGCCCTAAAGCACATATATGGAGACTACTTTACATGGACCCTTCTTCCCTAAACCCTACAGAACCCTTCAATCAACCCTTAAACGAGACCCAAGGGAATCGCTTCAAGGAGCCCTTTTGGACACATCTGCCGTTAGGGAAAGCCGAAGACCTCAACCCCTGATGATCAGGAGCCAGCGGGCTGGACGGACCCCGAGGACAACAACAAAGGGTCGAAATACTGTAGGGGCCTTAATAGTTAGAATAGGGCATAATACACTCTAACATCGTTTCTGCACCCCAAACTGGTACCCTAAACCCTAAACTAGTATTGGTAATGATGTTGGTGTTGGGTTAAACATATGTGGCTCAAGGGTCTTTATAAGATTTCAATAGGGTTCTCTTAGACTGCGGCGTGATTTCGGTTTAGGGTTGAGGGTTTAGGACTCTAGGAGAGTTTGAGAGGTCTGCCATACCCTGCTCGGAGTTGCATGTGAGGTTTCGCTGCTGAGGTTTAGGCCTGCAGGGTTTAGCTGTGTACGGTTTAGGGTCTGTGGCTGATGACAGCTGCCCCGGAACCCTAAACACTAAACCGTGCTGCTTGCGGGATAGGGTTTAAAGCTGATGACACCCGATCATTTATATCCCTAAACCCTAAACCCTAAACCCTACACCCTACACCCTACACCCTAAACCCCAAAACCCCAAAACCCCTAAACCCTGAACCCTATAAACCCCTTAAAGGAAGCCTTGTAGTACCCTTTAAAGGAACCCTAAGCCCCAAACCCCCACCCCTATAAACCCTCAAAGCCCCTAAACCCTAGAAAGCTCCCAGGCTCCCGCCTCTCCCGGCAGGTAGGGTGCGTTCGGCGGCTCGCCGTCCTTTTGCTCCCGGGTTGTAGGTTCTTTCTCTTGCTCGGGTTTAGGGTTTAGGGTTTAGGGTTTAAGGGTTTAGGGCTTAGGGTTTAAGGTTTAGGGTTTAAGGGGTTAGGGTTTAGGGTTTAGGGCGGGTTACTATAGTAGGGGCTTGACTCGGGCTCTTGACGGGTTTATAACTGTACAGGCAATTTATGGGGTTATGCCTCCATTCCACTTCTTCCATTTGCATTTGAAAAACGGAAATTTAAAGGGATCTACAAAGTTACTGCAAGGGCTCTGATTGGCTCCATGCGCCCCTTTTCGTATATAGTGGGGCTTTACAGGGGTTCTTATTCAAGTACTTCAAAGCCTACGTGTATTTATGGTGCCGTGTCGCGTGTCGGCACACCCCCGCCATGCTATACAACCGAAATCCCCGTGAGGGTCGTCACTTTTGTCTCAAAAGTGGCAACGACTTCTGAAGCTCTGCAACTTCGCGCCGTGTCCAAAGCGGCGACACTCACCTGGATGGGCCAGGGGAAAAGGAGCTTAAATATCCCCAAACCCACCACCACACCACAGGGGTACGAGGGGGGTTAAACAAGTCAAAACTCACGACCACACCACAGCTGAGGCCACCCAAAGTCTCGATACCATGGGTGTGGGGGTCGGGCGACGCTGCACCATAGATAGATAAATAGATAGATATATATATACACATACATACCTACATACA
>CAJNJA010010440.1:863-14187 GCA_905231915.1 Symbiodinium necroappetens
GCAGCTGTATCGAGAGGTCGATTCTTAAAGTGAAGCACGAAGCATGTGCAAATGTCCTTCGCTGTGGCGGTGTTCTTCGCCCTCGAACTGCTTTTCAAATCTAATTCCATGCTGGCCGGATCTCAAAGCTCTAGATAAACTGCAAAACTGGTTTAACGAAGCTCCAAGTTGACATGTGGATCGTAAATCTGCTGCTGCCTGTTATAATTCCATCTGCACACTGCATGCTGCTTACGATGATCACCTGCATGCATGCACACACCGCATGCATATCAATCGCCGCAACTCCAAAAAATCAAAAGCCAATGAGGCGAGGCTTTCCAGGGTTGCGAAGCTGGCAGAGGTCTGATGGAACCGCTTGTGATGCCTTGCGCATCTTCCAACGAACTGCCACGAATCGTTGGCTGCTGCGGTGTTGGACGGAAGCTGACACCTATTTTTGCGATCTGCATGGCATGGTGCCTGGACAACTCTTCCAAACACGGTTGGAACATTGTGATCACTGCCTGCACTCTTCCAGATGTTCCTCAGATGCAGCCACGCCAGGTCTCCAGGTCTGGCGGCAGACGCTTGTGTCATGAAGACAGAGTGGTGGCTGGTTCGTTTTGCAGTGGCCACCATTGTGGTTTGTGAATCTTTTTGGGTTGCCGATTTTGTTCGTAGCATTCGGCATTCCGGTTAGTTCTTCAGCAACCTCGACATCGTTTCATGCGAAACTTTGGCGCAAGTAGCGGTTCAATACTACGGCACGGAATCAGTAGCAGCAAACTATTCACCACTGCCATGCTCCTTGCATTGTTCGTCCATCTTGCAACATGGAAGACATCCGTCTGCTCAGACACCTCACATATCCCAGGCATTCGCAACATAAATGCTGCCGTTGGGATGGTTGCCTTCCATTCCAAGAAAAAATGCGTATTCGATGCTCACTGGCGGCGCTCTGGCATGGCGAGCGCGTTGGTTCATCTATGGCCTCCGGATGCCCATCTGACTTGGTCGCCCCCCATCTGGAGTTTGGCAGCATCTTGAGAACATTGCACCTCCTTCGAACGTGTCCCTCCCATGGAACGTTCACGGCACGCGCTCTTTTCCCCCGTGGATAGAGGCCTGGGTTTCCGTCAGGGGCCTCAAAACATCAACATGTCGTAGTACACGGGCTGAACTGCCACCCCCCGATGGAGGTGGTCAGTCCACCACGTGTGCTGCCCGTATTGCATGTTTGCCACACCCTTGCAACCTGCTATGCGTGCTTTCTTAACGCTGCTCACAGGCAGTATCCATGCCTTCATCCCGTTTCTAGGGGAGCCTGCCTCACGTTCTAGCTTTGGGAGATCGCGTTGCCAGCGAGTCAGACTCTCCTTTCAGTAGTTTCTAGTTGTGGTTGCGTGGTCACACACTGCATCCTTCAGCTTGCAGTCTTCGGTACTTCGGTTGCTCGTGTGTTCTACCGCCAAAAGGAGAGTCTGCTCGTGCAAGGGAACACTCGTGTTAGATGTGTCGGTTGTAGACGATTTGTGGCTAGAGATAATGCGATGTTCAGAACTAGTACTGTGCTTGCTCAGTTTGTTTTAACATCGTTTTTCCTAGCGACGGTTGCTGGATTCATGCTTGGTCGCATTTAGCCACAAAGCGGCTCAAGTCATTCGACACGTGTGCGACAAAGTGAAAGTCACTCACCCGCCCACCCTGTGTGCTTCGCTTCACTGTGTACAGTTCAATGCCTCAGCCATTCATCGTTAGGCGTTTAATTGTCTTCTTGCTAAGATGTGCTTTTCAGTTCTGTAGCGTTTGCGCTGAGGTTCAATTCTGCTTATCGGGGTTCCACTCAACAGTTTGTGGAACTTCTGTGTACAGGGGCGTTGGTTGCGTGGTCACACACTGCATCCTTCAGCTTGCAGTCTTCGGTACTTCGGATGCTCGTGTGTTCTACCGCCAAAAGGAGAGTCTGCTCGTGCAAGGGAACACTCGTGTTAGATGTGTCGATTGTAGACGATTTGTGGCTAGAGATAATGCGATGTTCAGAACTAGTACTGTGCTTGCTCAGTTTGTTTTAACATCGTTTTTCCTAGCGACGGTTGCTGGATTCATGCTTGGTCGCATTCTCTAGCCACAAAGCGGCTCAAGTCATTCGACACCTGTGCGACAAAGTAAAAGTCACCCACCCGCCCACCCTGTGTGGTGCTTCGATTCACTGTGTACAGTTCAATGCCTCAGCCATTCATCGTTGGGCGTTTAATTGTCTTCTTGCTAAGATGTGCTTTTCAGTTCTGTAGCGTTTGCGCTGAGGTTCAATTCTGCTTATCGGGGTTCCACTCAACAGTTTGTGGAACTTCTGTGTACAGGGGCGTTGGTTGCGTGGTCACACACTGCATCCTTCAGCTTGCAGTCTTCGGTACTTCGGATGTTTGTGTGTTCTACCGCCAAAAGGAGAGTCTGCTCGTGCAAGGGAACACTCGTGTTAGATGTGTCGGTTGTAGACGATTTGTGGCTAGAGATAATGCGATGTTCAGAACAAGTTAGTCCTGCTTCAGGCATGAACAGCATGCAAATTATGCTGTGCAACAGCAAATTTTCGATGCTTCCGCTGCAGCACATCGTGCAGTTCCACATCCAGCCTACCGTGTGGGCGTGCGAACTCGGATGCCAAGGACAAAACGACACTCGTGAGATCAACTACATCCAGTACAAAACAAAACAAGCGTACGTCAACGTCAAGCGACCCATCGCCTTACGGCGTCACATCAACATGCCACTGAACTACAAGTCGTCACCCATTTTGTGTACTACTAGGCGGTGCTCGAGACTACAACGAAGTCCAGCGCCATTTGTCGCCTGACAGCAACATGTAAGACAGCTTATGTACATATCCGCAAGTGCCTCGCCACACAAAGTGGCAACACGCCATCGTTCCTTTAGGCCGTTTCACAAGACCGCCTCGTACTTTTAGACATTTCCACCACATACCCATTCAAACCTCAAAGTGTTCCTGAAACAACGCAGTTTCACTCACTGGCGATTGATTCAGCTATCATTGTTTCAATATCGCAGACTGTATGTTCGTGCACTTTTCACCCTTGAATTTGCTTAGCACTCCCACACGGGAGAATACAATCAGCAATTGCGCAAAACAACTTCACACAATGTGCTGTCGGAATAGTGAGCATTATCAGTGAGCCACTGTGTCCGCAGCCATTCCGTCTCCTTACATGATTTTCGGCAAAGTGGTTGACACGTATCGCAGCAGAACACCTCCGCCCCAGCCAGTTCTTCGGCACTGGACATGGCGCCCAACTACCGAAAGTGATGGCAGAGTTGTGGGTGGTGGCGTTGGTTCGAAGTGACGTGTCAGTTGATTCGATCCAAAGCTCAACAGGATCGGCAACTTTTTTGCCTAAATGGAAACCAACCCAACTCGACATCTGATTCGCAAACGCAGTCACTCCATGTAAGGAGAATTGGAATTGGTTCGTGTTGCTGCCGACAACAATTGGCAACCTGCATTGATTAAGAGAGCTAGCCGAAGCCTTTTCAGAACCCTTCACTACATTTGCTAGATGGTAGCAGTGGAAAAGTTTGACCGAGCGAAGCAACCCTGCCACAAAACACGTCCATGCGTGTGCACCAGCACGTCATCGCCGATCAATGAGATTCCAGTTTGTTGCAGCAGCTGCCCCACACTAGTGGGGCTGTGTGTGTGAACTTCTAGAGCACATGGGAACAGAGGGTTACCCTTACATCGTTATGCTTTATTGCAGCGCAGGAGGACACAGCATGTCACTGGGACTGTGTCCAACGAAGCTACCAGTGCCATGGGAACAAAGGACTGATCATCCTCTTGTGAATGCAAGGCAGCCCTCTGCGGTGCCAAGATTAAATAAGCAAGGACAGCCCCGTGGTGTCCAGATTAGTTTTGCAGTAGCGCCGTGTCTTGTGTGAAACAACACCTCGCCTCACCCCCTGTCTCTCCAGCCTCTTGCTCTTGCCGAAATCCCGGAATCCCACAAGTGTGTGGCGTTTACACCTGCTGTGACATGAGATCGCAGCTTTTTTGTTTGCCATGCCCACCCAACTCCTGCTTGGCTCCCTCTCGGGATCTTGGCTGCTCGCCTGCGCCGGAGTTGCGGAAATCATGTGTGTACATGCAGTTTGTTTGAAAGGGCCGAAACTAGGAAGGAGGTGACGCAAGACAAACGCATGGTTTGAACAAGAGGCCGCGTTAAGCAGTGAATGGAGTCATCAAGCAGTGACTGCACAAATTCAGGCATGCTGCCAGGGCCTGCGTTAGGCTACATGTGCCAGCGGCCCTAAAGCCGAAGCCCTCCTTTTTTGAGCGCGCATCCCAATTCAAACCCGAAGCTGGGGAGCTCGGTAAGACCGATGTGGTTCGTGTACTTGCCAGCAAGCATCCGAGAGTCGCGCGGATCTCAGCCCGTCGTGTGACTTCCGCACGGCCCTAGCTTGACACAACGGCCGGCACGTCAACAAGTATGCTTCGCACAGTCCTGATAACAACATCATGTATGAACGCGAAATACCCAACAGATCTAGAATCCTCCTGCCAAGCTACCGCGCATGCACGCACAGAGTATCTACACCAAGCCCGTGAACCTGAACTCCAAACCCAGCACCCCGGAAAATGGGCTCACAGTGCCCACCTACCTCGACTCGGAGCTGAAACTGAGAGCAGGTGCCATGGCCCCTGAGGCGCCGACATGCGGACGATCCCAGACCAGGCGCGTCATTGTTGCAGATTGCAGATTGCAAGCTTGGTGGGGGGGATTTCAAAGTTTTTCGGGTGTTGGGTTTAGGATTATTTTGAGATTCACCGATCTCAGGATCTGCAAATTCCTAGTCAGGAGCTTTGATTCCAAGCAGCTGAGTCACATCCCCACGTAGTTCACGGAGGTTCCAAATCCCGGTGGCTCCCTGCTTATCCTGCTTGAAAAGATACCATCCGGCTGACTGGAGCCTGTGCCGCCATGGCAGCTGCAGAGATGCCAGAGGCGAAGAAAGCCAAGACAGATCCATCCGTGAAGTATCCGGAGCAGGATGCCCGATGGCCTTAGTAAGGGATTGTCTGCGTGTGTAGGGCTGGACGATTAAGACTACTAAGACTGTAAGCCCGACATCCCAAACCTTGAACGCAACACCCGAAACAGTTTAAAGGCTGCAGTACGTCCTAAGCCCTCGAGACTATGGCTTTAGGCCCTAGCCCCTACACCATACTGCCTGCAACCCGGGGACACCACATCCCAACGCTCCGAAGTAGCATCCCAGGACCTCTCCGAGGTTCTGGGAAAGCATATTATCTACACTTATGAGAACGGCTGGCAGTACGAGATCTACTTCAAGAGTGCCGAGCCTTCAAGGACT
This sequence comes from Symbiodinium necroappetens, assembly GCA_905231915.1. NCBI lineage: Eukaryota > Dinophyceae > Suessiales > Symbiodiniaceae > Symbiodinium > Symbiodinium necroappetens. Next base: position 6,237 of record CAJNJA010010440.1, read on the forward strand.
TAAGCACCGTTTGTCTGACAAGGGGCCGTGGCAGTGGTTTTTGTCTGCGTGAAGGGCTTGGCATCTAAATCTCTGAACGTTTGAGTTTTGATTAGGGTTCAGGGTCTAGGTTTACGCTCTCTTTTCATGTGCCCGCAAGCCTGTGCATGCCGTGTGTGCAGTTTTCCTACCTCAGGATATGATCCACTACCGCATCCACAGTGGTCTCGTTGCTGGCCGCTGGGTCACAAACCGTGAGGTCTGCATGACTGCCCTCGGGAAGGGCCTGGTTCGCATCAACTGGCAGGATCTCTGAGACACGGGTTGAAAGTTTCAGCTTCTACATTCTGCATCTTCATCTTCATCATGACCATGAAGAAGATGATGATGATCACATCATTGCCAGAACCCATATGACGACAAAGCATGATGTGGATGGTGATGATGAAGATCATGATGATCATGATGATGATGGTGGTGATCTTCATGACCGTGCAATGTCACCATGTTTAGTCTTTTTTGTCTCGTCATGTGCCATCAGGCCTTCAGTGGATATTGGCAGCTGAACTCTTGATGAGTCCATCAGCACCCACTTAATTAGCTCGGGACAAAACAGTCACCCAATCCCACATGTGCTTTCAGGACCACACGGCAGAAGTCACAGAAGTCCCAGCACGCTGCATTGCTTAAACTGTCCTAAAATGGCCCTAAAGCTTCACATCATCTTGACAGCCTCCGTGTGAAACCAGGGGCCTGAATCCCAGAACCTAAGCCCCAAACCCAAAAAGCCGCAGTTTTGTGAGCAGGAGCCTGTCGGGAACATTGTCACGATGGTCACTTCCCTGGAAGACCGCTGGCTCCACTCCTACTTCCTGATGCCGAAGTGGATCACGGAGGACTCCTTTCCCAACCCTAAACCCCTAAACCCCTAAACCCTAAACCCTAGACCCCAAACCCCTAAACCCCGAGAACCCTAAAACCCTGAACCCGAAGGCCCCTCGGCTGAATTTACCACTTGTCTTCAACCCGTAGCTTCTCGGAGTTTCGGAAGGGAGCTGCGGCTCTCACGCCCTAGCTTTAGGGTTGAGGGGCCTGCGATCCCGGGGCCCCCATCCGCAAAGCCGACCTATTCCTCCGGAGGACCCCATGGCCACGGTTTGCCACGAGGATGAGCATGTGGAGGAGATGCTCAAGCGACGGGAACAGGCCCATCCCGAATTTGGGCTTCACTGTACCGCAGCCTCCGCCTAAACCCTAAACCCTAAACCCCAAACCGTAAACCCTATAAGTGTCCATGTGTTCTCCAGAGGGTCCAGTGGACCGGCCTTGGAATCGCTACAAAATCCGGCCTAATCTACCCTAAACCTCGTCAACTGCGGCGGGCTGACTGTCTTTTGCGTGCCGACTCACAACGAGTGGTGCCTCCGGGAAGAGTGATGAGGGAGAGAGGGCGACTGATGCAGGGGATAACAAGAATACTAAGAATGCCAATAATCGTAGTAACAAGAGTAACAATATAAGGCTGGTAGTAACTCATAATTGTAACAATCTTCATACCAATTTAGTAGTAAGCTCACTGGGTCTGCCAGTTGCATCTCGGGTAGGCAAAGTCTCACCGACACCTCTCACAGCAAGGCAGGAATGCCAACGAAACTCATGATCCTTTAGCGTGGTGTCGAACACGATGCACAACTATTTCGTTGTCGAACAAGCAGCACCGCAGACTTACTACGACGTCCTATCCCGAAACCCTAAAGCCCTAAACCCTGAAGCCCTAAACCCCTAAACCCGAAACCCTACACCTTTTTTCCTTCCTTGAGCCCACGGGTGCTACTTCGGACCTCGGCCTTCCTGTCACGGTCCGGCAGTGGGTTTAGGGTTCAGGCTTTAGAAATTTAATCTTAGGGCTGGGTTTAGGGCTAGGGGCTCAGGGTTTAGAGTTTAGGGTTTAGAGTTTAGGGTTTAGGGTTTAGGGTTAAGGGTTTAGAGTTTAGGGTTTAGGGTTTAGCGTGTAGAGGTTAAAGTTTAGGGTCCAAGGATCTGGGTTCTCCTGTCAGGGGCCGACATGGCCAATGCACATCGCGGAGAATGCCTTCGCCACCATCACGTTCCTGGAAGATGTCGGGACACTGGATGTAGTTTTTGCTTCCTGATGTCTATTGGGTTTCATCTATGAGTTATCACCAGTAAGATCGGGTGATTGTTGTTGCAATCGGGAAGTGTTTTTGTAGTGATGGCCCTTCATACATACTCCTCTAGTCCATGCATCGCACTTTCGGTTCGCGGAGCTTTCCAGGACCGGTCGCGACGACATCATCGACTGCCCACCTGACAAGCTCCCTGCGGGCTATGCCAGTCGCAAGAACTGAGAGAGTGCTTTAAGTCTATGAGGGGCGAGTTTAGATTGAAGTATTGGGATACAAGCAATAGTAAGTCTATGTCTAACATACCAGCATCCCACGCGGTGTGGCGCTTTGATCAGCCGGTAGGCAATGTCGGGACGTTGACGGTTTACATGCTGCCAGCTTTTGTCCTTGAAGCCACGCGCCCGGCAATACCGACGTCAAAGCAGAAGCCAGTGAGACAAAAAGCGAGAATCCTAAACCCTACACTCTGAAGGGAGGGGACCTTTTAATGGTCGAGCCTTATGCCGTGGCCCACAGCCGGAGCCCTTTCAGTTGAGGCCTGTAACAAAGATGCTGAAATGATTAGTAATGCTTTTCCTCACAGATCCTTAACAAGACCTCAAAAGAATCCTCAAAAGGCCTATTGTACTTGTTGAGCCCCCCCTGCCTGTGGTGGGGTAGAGCTTGGCGCCGGGGGCAGGTCACACGCTCTCGCAGCCTCCTCATGTGGAGGTTGGTAGGGTGTGGGGTTTATGTTTCTAACTTTCCGTCTCTTGGGGAGGTCTTTCTTTTGGCTGAGCACAGGTTGTTTAAAAAAGAATCTCAGTCTTCTCAAGTGATCCCCACCAGGGCCACTATCCCCTGTGCTGAGGGTAGGCTGGCATCTGTGCAGGTTTCCTGCTTGATGCAGCGTCGCAGAGTAAGACAGCTGTTCTCCCACGCCTACCCTTTCCTAGTCCTACTCCTGCTTCTACCTAGTCCTAGCTACTCTAGAACCGCTGCTACTACTACTACTACTACTACTGCTACTACTACTACTACTACTGCTACTACTGCTACTACTACTACTACTACTACTGCTATTACTACTACTACTACGACGACGACGACGACTACTACTACTACTACTGCTACTGCTACTACTACTACTACGACGACGACGACGACGACTACTACTACTACTACCAGTACTACTAGAACTACTGGTATTACTAGTACTAGTACTAGTACTAGTACTAGTACTAGTACTAGCAGTAGTTGTGGCAGTTGCAGTGGCAGTAGTAGTAGTAGTAGTAGTAGTAGTAGTACTACTACCACTACTATTTCTACTACTACTATTACCACTACTACTACTACCACCACTACTACTACTACTACTACTACTACTACTACTACTACTCTACTACTACTACTACTACTACTACTACTACTACGACACCACACGTTCAAACGTGGTGCTTTTGTGGATCCTGCTTGCTGTGCAATACGCCGTAGCAAACTCTTGCCTTTTTACTGCATCTTATGCCGTCAAGCCGCGCTGGTCCCGATTCCGGCCTTAGCACGCAGACTAGGGTTTCTTGATAGAGGACACAACGTCATATGATCCCGAACTATTCAATCCTGCAGTATTTGCCAGTGGCAGTGCCGGGCAAAATCCTGCAGGTCATCAGCGAGTTGGACGGGATCTGAAGGGCCTTATGAGCAATGCCTGCAGAGGTGCGAGAAACTCGAGCTCGAGTGGCAAAAATGTGCTGCAGTTCGATTTTGGTTCCATCTTGGGCCATGGGGTATGCTGATACATGTCTCTTGCATCCTAAGTTGGCATCATGCAGGGGGCCTGGGCATGTTGGAACACATTGAATCTGGACCTCTTTTTGCCAAGTCAAGGTGCATTCCTCGGACCGGCAAGCCACAGTGCTTAAGGTTGTTTCATCAGATGGCCTGCATTTTTTGGAATCGACCCCTTCTGAGCCTCTGCCCAACGCCAGCTCTCAAACTCTGCAAACTCTCGACCCCGGGCTCTCAGCATTCCCCGAAAGTCCCGACAGTGGCCTCAAAGCCGAACAGTAGCCTCAGAGCCCCCAAAACCCTAAACCCTAAACCCTAAACCCTAAACCCTTAAAAAAAAAAACCCCAAACCCTGAACCCCAAAACCCAAAACCCTAGACCCAAAACCCTAAACCCCAAAACCCTAAACCCGAAACCCAAAACCCAAAACCCTAAACCCTATAAACCCTATAAACCCTAAACCCTAAACCCAAAACATGTGTCTCGGCTGCTGCTACATGGAGCGGCTCCAGGGCTTAAAGGCGGGGGAGTGATGTCGCGGGTTCCCGGGTGCCGGGCTTGGGGGGTTCTTTCAGTCGCTCGGGTCCTTACTTGCAGGTTCGGTGTACTTGTATGGCGTACTTAACCTGCGATATAAGACCGCTAGAAGATGGTTGAGGTTAGCTTGTAATTCCACGCTGCTGGCTCGGGCGCCTGGATTTCTAGCCTTTGGGCCTAGTTCGGTTTGGCTCAAGGTTGGATGCTTGCAAACTTGTACGCTCAAGCAGGTCTTAAACGCGATGTCGAGCTAACTCTAAATATAAGGGTCGGAAGCCATGCTACCATGTGCCCCGAAACCCTACTGTTCTTATTGTTAAGGCCCCTGTATTCGCTACTTCGACGACCCGCAAAGCGCTGTGATTGCCAAAGGCTCTCAAAGAGGCAGAGGCTCGTTTGCAAAATGGGGGGCCTGGACAATCAGAATTCGGTTTCGGGTATATCATACCAAAATCATATTAAGGAACCACAAGGATTAATCATGGTAGGAAATGCGAGGGTGTATTGTACCATAATCATATTTCGGAGCCCCATGGAGCTTTCGATGGTCACTAAATGTGGTTCTGCGGAGTACGTGGTGTTCTGGCATGGCCGCCAACAGCGAAGCCGAAAGCCGAAGCCCAAATCTGAAGCCGAAGTAGGGTTTAGGGTTTAGGGTAATTCTGGAAACTATCGTATGTTGTGGAGACTAGCTGCTTTGACGCTGGCTTACTCTCGGCTTCAGCACGAAAAGCCGATGTGACGCCGAGGTGGCTGCAGAAAAAAACCTGGAATGCCAGCAGCTGGAGGTCGCGGGGCAAATCTTAAGTTTATGGTTTAGGCTTGGGGCTTTACCTAAAAAATCCCAAGGCTGATCTGCTTGGAGGTTGGAGGGCTGAGATTTCGGAGTTTAAAGTGGTGGGTTTTCCCGGTCATCAAGTTTTCTCCTTATCCAGGAACAGTACTCCCATTCACAGAGATTCAGGAGGCCGCAGGTCTGTCGGCAGTGTTATCTCATGCAGCGGCAGTGCCTAAGTACTAAGGCTGCCTCGGCTTGTTCAGGGTTGTTGAGAGTGACTTCCTTGGACATTTTAGTTGTTTACAAGCGTTCAGAGCAACTGTCAGATGAGCGGTGGCTGCCTTCTGCGTGTAGCTAAGTTTCGGGTTATTCAAACGTTGCACTACGTATCCACACAGCGAGACAGATTGTGCGGAAGCTCGCATCCACCACCCTTAGCTCTAAACGCGAAAAATCTAAACTCTCAGCCCTAAGCCCAAACCCGAACATACCCGAACAGCACTGCTTGAGGAGGCACGTCGCTGCGCCTCTGAGGGTTCAGCAGGTCGGTGTTCTCACAGAAGGTGCTTCTCTGTCTTACTTGTACTGCTCCCTATCTTCTTTTTTGGGGAAGTACTCAGAATCGGAATAGGTGTCTTTCCAGCTGCTGGAGGCCAGCTTCCATATGATTCGTTGAAGTGATGAACTAATGAAGGTACAGGTTGGGGCGATGCCTTTCATGTTGGGTACAAGCCCCAAGTCCCTAAGGTTGAGGGCTTTTGAGGCATTGAGATTGGATCGAGCTTTGCTTGCAACGGGTATCGGTTTCGGGGGTATGAATCTAAAGCTGCGTTTAAGGCTGTATGGTTCTGGTGCACAATACTTTTCTAAAGTAGAGTGAGAGAGGTCGAGAGAGAGCACAGGCTCGCTTCCATGTAAAGAAGCACGCCTCACAGGAACCTGATTATCGATACACTCTGGTATATTAGAGTAGATGCTAGTAAAAATTTGTTTCTCCCCCAAGCCCCGACATCCCCACCCCTCCGAAGACCCTGGCAGCTGGGAGGTGGCCCCTGAAGACTTGGAGCGGACGCGCAGCCGCCAGGGCCGCTTCTTTTGTGGGAGCGGGAGCGGATCGAGTTTTGGGTTTTGCAAGGATGTGTGAGTGAGTGTCTGTGTGTCGTGGATGCTAGCAAGAAACTAAACAAGCAGTTTTCATGTTGTTTTGCCCAGGCATCAGCGCTGTAGCTACCGAAGATCCTGAGCTGGCTTCTGAGAAAGGGGGGCCCTCCACCCAGACCCAGCCTCCGCGTCACCGAGTCATCGCTCCAGATCTGAGGTTTGCAGATGGTTTAGGAGGGTGCGTCTGCGATCTGCCCGTGCTTTCACAGGGTGTGCATCGTCACTTCCGAAGCAAACGCAGTTTCGGGTTGGAGGCGTGAGGCTTCAAGCCTGTGTTTGTCTTGAGGAGATGGTGTCTCGGGGCTCTGAGCCCCCTCTTAGACTTATTGATGTCGGGCTCACCGTGAAGTGGTGGGTTCCTTGGGGCTTCGGGGCATCGAAGAGCTCTGAAGCACAGCCCTCCGTCGGAGGTGCGGCGGTGCTTCCAAGCCTCCAAACGGTGCTGGCCTCGGAGCTTCGGGGCGAGAGGGCTTCTGGATGTTTCGGAGAGTTGCCCTCGTTTGATGAGCGGTCCAGCTGGCAGCAGCTACCAGGGGCCCAAAGATCTCCAAGTCCTCAGGGCTCCATTTCGGGTTTCAGGATCCTCTCGGCCGCTCCCCGCCTCCATGTTCGTGGCTGTCTCCGTCACTTCCTGGCTCCCGTCTGCTTGAAACAGAAGCGGAGGCTTGTGGAGGCTTCTTCTCCCCTTGCGCCGACAACGGCCAGCTCTGATTCCCTCCCTCACCAGAAGACAGCTCCTGCGGAAGCAAGTCCCACACCTTTTCTGGCGGCACGTTTGGTGAAGGGCCCGTACTAGCCAGCTGCCTGTTTTATCACAACGAGCTGACACACTAAGCCTTCAACATCAAAGTAACCGCATGCCCAATAAACCCTTCCATGAACGAATATTCGTCACTATCTCCAAAAATTGATGCATGATCTCTGGCGCCTAGGATCAACTGGGGGCCGTGGCAATGCCCGAAGCCGCCGAGCTGGCGAAGCCGCCGCGTACGGCACGGACCTGAGCCGCTCGTGTGCTTCCGCCGGGCCAGGAGTTCGACGAAGTGAGTTTGGGCCTCCCCTGCTCGGGGTTCCTCTGAGCGATCTACAAGGGAGTCCTTTGAAGGATCTTTAAGGGGTTCCCCTTAAGGCTCGCCATCCCTACCTCTGCTGCCTTAGCGGCCTCGGCTCGAACAGCGATCACAGGGAGCAAGACCGGAGCCATGACTGCCTACAAATATCAAGTGTTGCGACCGGAGCGCAGCCTCGAAGCAACGGTGATCTGCCCAGAGGAACTTCAAGTCGACGGCGGCGGAGTCAGACTTGATGCTGCGGTGGAACGAAGCTTTATGCGGCTCCTACGCCTGGAGCTGAGCCTCGGCCCAGTGCCCCAGCTGGTGCGGTTGGAAAACGGACTGGAAGGTTCCGGTGGCCTCGAGGAGGGCAAGATGCCAACCCAACGTTTCACTCTGCCATTGCCAGATGATGCACGGGTGCTGGGCTTCAGATACTGGGAAGTCGGCGGCTCAGGACCTCTCAGTATCCAGACTCCCGGGAGGATCTAGAAACGAGAACCCCTGACTGATAGAAGCGAGAGATGAAT
>CAJNJA010010441.1:0-14187 GCA_905231915.1 Symbiodinium necroappetens
CTAAACCCTAAACCCTAAACCAAAACCCTAAACCCTACACCCTTAACCCTAAACCCTAAAACCCTAAACCCTAAAACCCTAACCCCTGAAACCCTAAAACCCTAAACTGTGGCTCTTCAAGGGTGTAGGATTTGGGGTTTAGGCGTCGACGCGCTTGCACAGTGTCTGTAATTTTTGGATTTTTGCTTCTCAGTTTGACGGCTTTCGTGGGGAGGTTTAGGCTTGAAGGTTTAGGGTTTTTTTTTTTGAGGGTCTAGGGGTTTAGGGTTTTAGGGGTTTAGGGGTTTTAGGGCTTTAAGGGGTTTAGGGGTTTAGGGGTTTAGGGGTTTAGGGCTTCAGGGTTTGAGGGTTTGAGGATTTAGGGTTTGGGATCGGAGCCGGGGGGCAAAAAGCAGGGTTTTCCGGTCTCGGGCTTGGGATGTCGGGTTTCTGGTGCGAGGGCTGTGGAATAGTAAGAAAAGGTGCGGGGCCGTTGGGTCAGATGTAGGAAGGCAGTATTGGAGGCTGAACATTTCTGGGCTCTTGTGAGTGTAATTTAAGTTACCATGGTAACTTCACTTAAATTCCTTAACATGAGCCCAGATTTTGGGCTAGGGGTGGTAAGGCTCACCTCGACAGTCGAACACCGGAGCGAGTTGATTCTTACCGTACACACCGAACACAGGGTCGAAGGTTGAGGGTTTCGGGTTTCAGGGCTTTAGGGTTTTAGGGTTTAGGGTTTGGGGTTCGGGGTTTAGAGTTTGGGGTTTAGGCTTTAGGCTTTAGTTTTTTGAGGCTTGGGGTTCAATATCCTGCCAAGTTGAGGGTTCGTACCGCTCAGACGCGATGCGGCGTCAGCGGATGCGGCAAGCGAGCACCCAAAACCGTAAGCTAAAGGAAACTACAGGTGGGGAGTTTAGGGTATATAGGGCTTGCTGGCTGGCTTGATGGGTGACTTCTCCAACAGGGGCTTCGAGGGCGCTGCTGTCGATGGCTTGGCCTCATCGTCGCTTGAGTCGGCGTGCCGTCGCCCTGGTGCCGGTTCCACCTCCCTTCGTTACGACGGGGGGCGCCTGGCGACCGGTGAATGGCATGCCGCGCCTGGGGAAAGATGCGCCAGTGTGCTCGACTTGCATAGCGTTGGATAATCGAAGACAACAGCCAATGTAACTGTTCTATCGAGGATTTCATACTCGACGGAGCCTCCAGCAACACCTTTTCGGGCACCTGATGAGGCGTGCTGATTTCACCATTCAAGACCCCCTTGATCAGAAGGTGGTCTGCGATGAGTGTTTCGTGCACCGGAATATAGACCTTCTATAAGGCTCCTATAACGGTAACTACCCACCTGCAAATGTCCTAGAGTAAGCAAATGTAGCAGGGTTCTAAACCCTGAACCCTGAGCATCCAATAAAAGAAGCCCACCAATACACTCACCAATGTCACTGACCAGCTCACCCGTTTACACGCACCAAAGCCCCAAAACAAACCCCACTTCGAAAGTATGTATACCCTGAACGAAGCACCTCGTCCCGTAAACCCTAAACCCCCAAACCCTAAACTCTGACCCTATACCCTTTTTCAGCGCCCCCCCTCCCCCCCAAGAAGGTTGCCCCCTGATCCCGCACCCCAGACCCGCAGCCGCAAACCCTATACCTCAAACCCTACACCAAAACCCCGCCAACCCTAATCCTAAACCAACGTAGTCCTCAGAAACCTTGGAGTCAACCCCTAAGCCGCTAAAACCCTCAAGACTTAACCAACTTTAGATCACCCCAAAACATATATATATATATGTATATATATATATATCCTGCAAAAAAAACTCCTAGAGCCATATCACCCCAAATGCAATCCTTTGGGCTTTCGGGGTCCCGCTTGAGGTTGGCCTCCGCTGGGCTCTTGCCATCGGCATTACCTGTGGGCGGTGGGCTAAGATCGTATTTGGGGGTTTAGGGTTTAGGGTTTAGGGTTTGGGGTCTAGGGTTTGGGATTTAGGTTTTAAGTTTAGGGTTTAGGGTTGCCAGAAGAGTTCTAGAGGCATCAAATTTTCCCCAAAATTCCCAAAATCTGAGCAACTATAGCCCCGTATTCCTCAAAGCAGGCTTTTTGGGGAAAATCGAGCCTGGCAGCACTTTAGCAACCTCGGATGCGAAAACATCGGCAGGGATCAGATTTCCCTCAAAATTCCTTGCCCCCACTCTCCCCATAGATGCCACGAGTTTAGGAATTTGGGGGAAACTTGATCCCTGCCAATGTTTTCTAAATTTTGGTGAAATTTGAGCCTGGCAGCACTTTGGTAAGCTCTGATGCGAAAACATCGGCACGGATTGTAAATTTCATTAAAAGTCCCTGTCCCTGCATTCCTCAAGGATTTGATTGTGATTGTGTTATTGTCATTATCATTATGTTTTTACTATTGTTAATGTTTCTATTTTTAGTTATGATATTGTTACTATATTGGCAGTACTGTTAATATTAGTAGTAGCGCTGATGATGGTAGAATACATGTTGTCCCTATTACCTGTTGTTCTTGTAGCAATTGTAAAGTATTATGTTGTATTAAGGAGAAAAACCGTATAGAAAGCGAAGACCCCGCAAAAAGCCCTTCAAGAAAACGAAGACCCCACACAAAACACCCTTCAAGTAAACCCTAAACCATAAACCGTATAGCGAAGACCCCACCCGCCCCCCAAGGATGAAGAGGCTGCCGGGCGACGCTGCGCGACGTTTCGCACCGCATAGTCTTCACCCACCTTTCCCGCGTTTTTTTGGGGGGGTTTAGGGTTTAGGGTTTAGGGGTTTAGGGGTTTAGGGATTTAGGGGTTTAGGGGTTTAGGAGTTTAGGGCCTGAGGGTTTGAGGTTTTAGGTTTGAGGACTGAGGGTTGAGGGTTGAGGGTTTAGGGTGTAGGGTGGGCCTAGGATGTCGGGGTTTTAGGGTTTAGGGTTCAGGGTGCAGAGAATCCTGACATGGTCGGGGACAGCGCTTTCCACGCGCTTGCGCCGTAGGACCCCGTAGAATCTTGACGTTACTTCATCCCTAAACCCTAAACCCTAAACCCTAAGCCCTAAACCCTAAACCCTAAACCCTAAGCCCTAAGCCCTACACCCTAAGCCCTAAAATGCGTCACTCAGAACGAGGCTTCAAGGCTCTGGGAGCCGAAGATCTAACCTCGTAACATAGGGTACTGAACTAGCATAGAGTTTTTTTGTGGCTTACGTTAGACTGTAAGGACGAGAAGGAATAACAACGGTAATTGATCGGGACTCTATTGAACTCTATTGTAGCTTGAATGAGCCTGTTGATCTCATTATCTGCTCAATAATCCTTTAGCTTGCTGATCCTAAACCCGAAACCCTTAACCCTAACTGCCCTAAAACTGAAAACACCCCAACCCTAATCGTTGAGCTAAATGCAACCGTGGTCTTGCCGGCGCAGCCCGAAGGCCACATCGCTCTTATCATAAGGACCCTTCTTTGCAGGGCTTAGTGATGTTGTATCAGAGCCCTGATATGCTTGTACACCCTCTTGATCCAAGGATTCGATGCGGGCTGAAAACATCCAGGGGCGTTAAACTCAAAGTTATACTTTGCGAAGGAATAGTTTTGGTATGCCTAAACCCTAGTCACCCCTAATCAGTCCCTCCTATGTATTACAGGCACTCAAGCTCTGCCGGTCGATATTATTGCTTTCAGGTCCCAGTTCTTCTCTTGGCGGTTTGGTCGCTTGCTGGTGCTGCCTCTCCCGAAGACCCAAAACACCTCGACTCAGGCAGAAGCCCGAAAACCTACGCCTTCTTGCGGCCACGCCAAACCACAAGCTGGATGCCCCTACCCCAAAACCCCCCAAAAGTAGAACCTGAAATCCGAAACACCAGAAACCAAGCTGCCTCAGAAGCCTGACTCTGCAACCCACCCGCCTCCGGCAGCGGCAGCAGCAGCTGCATTGCAATGGTGGGATCACCTGCAAAACTTAGATGGTTTCCGCCCTGCCCTGTCCCGACGGGCCCGACTAAACCCCAAACAAGCGCCAAACCCTCAAAGCCACACTCCGCTTTGTCAAACATACCATAACCGCCATAACCCATGCAATAGTTGGCACGGTTGTTAGGGTTTAGGGCTTAAGGTTTAGGGTTGTTTGATAAACTGGAATCATGATACAATCATGCTCCATAAGCATGCAATAGTTGGCTTGGGGTTCAGGGTTTAGGGTTTAGGGCTTAGGGTTTACTGGAATCATGCTACAATCATGCTCTGGTTGCTTCAGGGCCTAACCTTGAAAACCCTCGCAGCCCAGCCACCAAGGCGGCAGGCGTAGTGCAGGGGATTCTCGCCCACGGCATCCTCGGTGGGTTCTTCCGGGTGGGCTTAGGGTTTAGGGTTCAGGGTTTAGGGTTTAGGGCGTTTAGGGTGTTAGAAAATGCCCGAGACGAGTCCCAAAATGGTCCGTGATCGAATGGAGGCCCTCTTCGCCTCTCTCCACCTGCCGAGCTTCAACCACAACATCACACACAACACCACCCTCTTGCAAAGCACACGTTTGCAGAAACAGGACACAGGTCATGTGTTGTGCACCTGCTGCCAGCGTTTCTGCATGTCACCTCAACCGGGGTGTCGTGTGTGCGTACTACCCTCGGTCGTGGACAGACCCTTCACACCCGGCTTGCAAGCAAACCAATTATATGTGTGGCACACGATCCATTTTATGGCTTCTGTTAACAATGCCCTGCCCGGTCCTTTCCTGCCCCTGCCCTGCCCTGCCCCACATGGTGTGGGAATTGAGGGAGGGCATAACCCCCGCAGGAAGACACCCTAAGCCTAAACCCTAAAACCCTAAACCCTAGGCTGGGTTCTCGTTGAAGGATTTAATTCAAGTTACTATAATAAGAAAACCATACTATAGATCCCTATTGTAGGAACTTAATTTAAGTCCCTTAACAAGAGCCCAGGATTTGCATGTTCTTCCGGACAAGCCTTCATTCGGCTTCTGCACTCAGGTAGCTCGGAAGAAAGAATCAGCTCTTAGTGGCTGATCCATATAACCCTAAACCCCAAACCCTAAACCCTAGACCCTAAAGGGGTCCCAAAACAAAGATTGTCGCTGTGGGGCTTGGAGGTTGCGGTAGGGCTTGACCTGCACCCCCACCCCGGACGCCCGAAAACACAAGCTTTTCAGCCGTTGAGGCATGGGGCCCAGGGCGTGCAAGAGGATCTAATTGAAGCCCTGTCCTCAAGAGGAAACTTGAAGAAGATGAGATTCGGGCTGAGGATTTCTGATGTAGAGTTTTCCAAAAGGCTTCGTCGCACCACACCTCCAAAGGACAGCCAGGCAGCAGGAATGTGAGGGTCTGCCCCATCATCCACTAGCAGCTGCGCCTCGGCCGAGGTTATCATTCTGCAGATAATAATAGCAATACTAATAATAATAATGATAATAATAACAATGATAACAACAATATTAAAAACAATAATAATAATAACAATATTAATAATCAGTGTCGATGATTGGGATTCAGTGCATCGCACTCTAGCTAAGTTTGAAGCTACGCGCGGGTAGTTCTCTAAATTGGGGGGGCCCTTTTGGAGGTCCCCAAAATAGTAGGGCAACCTGAAAAAAAAAGGACCCTAAAAGGAACCCAAATTTAGAGAACTACCCAGATCCACGCAGTAAGTAACGACCAAAAGGAAACGAACGAATAACTACAAACCCTCATTGAGAAACCTAATAATAGGGGCCTAAATAACTACCTATATTATTTTGGGGGTTCCTCATTATAATTATAGTATAATGGGCCCCCAAACCCCTATTCTAATTATTTTCGGTGGGATAATGTTGAATTTTTCCTATGGACTTAAGGCTGTAGACAGGTCGAGGGCTGTTGAGATCGACACCTGGTTTTTGGGTTGTGTTTTATTGCGTGCTGTATCAGGGTTCCATAATTCTATAGTGTTGGAGTGGGGTTTAAGGTAACGGTTTATTGGCGGGCTCATGAAGCTCCGAAATCCCAAGGCCTGGTCCCGAAAATCGGTTTGAAGGTTTCCGGGTCGTGGGGCTTCAGGCTGTCAGGATTTCCGCGCAGCCGTGAGGAATAAAGTGGACCTGTTGTTGTGGACTTACCTAGAAACCCTGACCAAAAACGACAGAGTTGCTTGTCTCGTACCAGTTCGAGAGTCGTATCCAAGTCATTCTGGTTAACGCCGTACTCCCTAAACAGAAATTCAATAAGCCTAGATTGGAAGGCTGGTATCTTGTCTAGCAGGCTACGGGCTTCTGTGCACCATGGTGTGTAGGAACTCAGCTACAGGACAATGTACGCTGAAAGGATGAAGCAAAGCACAACAGAAGTCAGCGTGATGTCTGGTACATGTGGTTCTCTAAACCTTATAACGCCAAACCCCATGACCCGTGAGCCTCTAAATTCTAAACCTTAGAACCCTTATATAGCCCTTAGCTCCATCACCCTAGAGCCCGAAAGCCTGAAACCTTGCAGAATTCTGAAGGCAGCCGACGGCGAGAAGATCTTGCCCTTCACCTCCTGCACTACGCAGTGTGCCGCGGGCTACACTCCCTCCGTGGAGAGCTTGCTCTTCGGAGTGCACTGAAGATCGGGGTTCCCTTCAGAGTCTTTATTAAACTCGTATGCCCCTAACAAGCCGGTTCTTAAAGTTAAAGTCCGCTTCGGATCGTCACTGCGCAAACCCTAAACTTGAAGTCCCAACCCCACCCCTAAGCTAACATCTAAACACAAGAACAGGAGTTGCCGCACGGGGACTTTCACACCAGCGACGGTCACCTGCGTGCCACCGGGCTGAACAGATGCTATGGCATGGTGTTCAGGGGGTTTAGTCTGACTGTAAGGGGTCTTCAGATCTAGAGTATTTAGGTTGCTCTGGTAGGATTTAAAGTTTAGGGACTGTGGTGTTTAGGACTTGCGGCTTCAAGATACAAGCGCAGCGGTGTTCAGGATGGGGGCTTGTAGTGCCGGGCTCATAGTCTCAGAGTAGCTTGATAAGATAAACCCTAAACCCTATAAGCCCTAAATTCATAGTTCCGAGCATGGGTGCGCTTCTACAGTGTTCAGCACGTTTGGATAACTTCCGGACCGACGGCTTGAGGACAGATTCTTTCGCCTCACGTCTTCAAGACGCTTCAGATAGAGGTTGGATTTAGGGTTTAGGGCTTCGGGCTGTTGGTTTCCAATGATCATTGCTGATAGGTCCTGGCTATGGGCGTGGTGCCAGGCAGCGCTAGCCTTAAAGCCCAAAATTGCCTGAGAGCCAAGGCAGAAGGCCATGCATCTGAACTCTAAATGCCACAGCAAGGAGGTTTGTTTACTGCAAGATTTCGTCCCTAGCGGTATTTTGGCTTTTGGCGCGTACCAAAGCTGTCCCTCAGGGAAACAGCAGGCCCCCAAAACAGCCTCTAATTCTGCTGGCCCGTCCGTGAAGTTCATAGGGGTCGTACACTTGGGGTGGATTTCGGTGCAGAGACCGAAGTGTTCAGCAGGACGTTCAGTTGGGTTTCGGGGTTTGGGCCCTTCCAGGGGCCCCAAACCCTAAACCCGTTTAGGGGCCGAGGGTTTAGGGCATTTTGGGTTCAGGGCAGTCCTGAAGCTCCCGCCCCTCCTCCCCCCCAATCTTAGGAGCTTTGCAGGGGTTGGAGCTGGCACTTTATCGGATACTTATTTCCCAGGTCTTCAACACGATTCCCCTCAGCCTTCATAGTTATGCTAATATTGCCCGCCTCCGACCCTACGTGCTGATTTCCCCGCCGTCCTCCAAACGAAAACCCTCAAATCCTAAACGCTCCGTTCCAGGGTCAGGCTCAAGGCGTGACTTGTTCACGGATGACCGCAGCTTGTCATATGTGGATGCACTTCTCCTCCGACGTATGTTCCGGGCCGTTCAACTTTGGCCCAACAGACCCGAAAGTGTCACAAACCTGTCTCATCCAACTTTGTCAAAACAGCTACTCCGCAGTTTTCCATGTTTATCATAAGCTGTAGTTTCGTCACATCCTGAAACCGTGCTTAGGCCCACGTGCGCTTATGACTGATGACATTCCATCTTTGATATATACTGCAACAGATATAGCGTATGGTTTATCATACACAACTCACTACAGCATCGGTAGTACACCGGATCAGCCGCGTAGGGCCTGTGTATGCTTCGTGGCCCATTTGTGGGTCGCGGCACGTGGCGCTTTCATCCGTCGCGGGGCTCCCTTCGGACGCGTCCAGACTGCGTCTGGTACCTGGTAAATGTAGAAATATATAGATATAGACATACATGTAGATAGATGTGTATATATATATATATATTGCACACTTAGTTTATTGACAATGACCTGTTTATTGTGCATATATACATGATATGCAGAGATAGTGCCCACTGTTTTAGCCGTTTTAGGTTATGAATCGGTTCGCTGCCGCTTGTTTGGTGCTTTCGAGTTCATTACCCCCCGGATACTGGATAAGTAGGTCAATGAAACGCCAGCTCTGGGCTCTGGCGACTGCGGCCTTAGAGGATATCCTACGGCTTTGGTTTTCCACCGATCACCTTGGGGGGGAGTTCCTTAAAGGACGCCTTCGTCGGGTCCCATTATGGGAAGTTAAAGGTGCTTCGTAACGGCGAGCAGTATTAATAGTATTAAGGGGTTCTTGTAGCAAGGATCCTATCAGTCGGGGTTTGTTTCAGGGTGCCCCGTTTCTGCGGCGAATTACAAACACCATGTCACTATGGTATACTATGGTTAGGGCATAAGAAAGGATTCTTGGCTACTTCCATTCTCATGGTTGTGCAGCCCTGCCCCAAGAGAGCTCAAGGCCCCGGATCCTAAATCCAATCCTAAAGCCCGGCCCCTGCGCCCGGAAAAAAAAACACACACACAACAGAGAAGTGTAGCAGCCTACGGTGGCAAACTGCACAGCCCCTATATACACTCGAACTCTTAAATACATACCTGAACTTTCGATCCTAGCCCCGAAAACCCTAAAGGAGACCCGAAGCCTTCAAAAGCGCCAAGGAGTTCTTCTACTGCCATGTCCGACGGCCCCAGCGAATCTCGGCGCGCACGCTGGACCTGTGGTTGATCGGTGCATTATTATACTCCTGAAAACCGGAACCCAGACAGCACTGCGTCCGAAAGTCCTGAGGCCTAAGTTAACCCATAGAAACCTTAAGCACCTAAACCTTCAACTCGGAGCTGTAAATATACCGATTCCAGAAGGGCTCGTAACATCTTTGTAAGGCCATGCCTGCCCGTCACAAGCGTCCTTGCGACAAGTTCCAAGGCGACATAGGCATGATCACCTAAACTAAGCCTTAATTGTGTGGAGCCTTGCCTGCCCGGTGCGAGTGTGAGAGTCGAAACTAAACCTTAACTAACCCCTAAACCCTGAACCTCTAAACCCCGAGCCCCTTGAAGCCCAACGAGCCTATCATAACTACAGCTCCCCGTAATTACCCTTGAGGTCTGGTGTGGTCCGTGCCTTCCCCGCGGGGAGGGATACACCACCGGCAGCCTTGTCCTTTCGGCTACGGACACTGGCCTTTCAATTCTGGGGCTTTAGGTTTAAGAAGTTTAGGATCTTAGGGTCCAGGGTTTTTTCGGAATAGCAGTGACTGTTCCTTGAGGGCAGGATTTGCGCTTTGGTCACGAGTAAACGTCGTGGGAATGCGAGATTAGAGGACGGTGTGCCATGTTCTGAGCCTGAACCCACACCCTAACTAAACCCTGCCGAAACGTGTTCAAGCCCCACTCAGGAGACGTCCAATTCAGGCTATGCCGACGCCATGGCGGTGTCACCCATCCGGGACGCGAAAGCCATGCAGTACAACGAGTTCGTGTGCTCTGCCGTGTTAAGGTTTCAGATTGGTGGATCTGTGCCTGCAGGCGTTTGCATGAAGTTTTGGGCCGGTGAGTACAGTTTCATGCTCTCGCCGTGCGAGTTGCCAGTATGAAGCGTTGAGCTACATTTACCCCTACTGCCAAAAAGGGTGCTGCAATCAAGCTCAGGGTCTGCGGAGGGGCGGGGGGGGGTTCTGCACGTTAGGGGGTTCACCATGGGTGTTTATACATGCAGGATCCTACTGTTTAGGCCTTACCGCTTGGTTGCAATGGTCGCTGCATGGCAACCCGGACGGCGCTCGTAGGCTTTGGGGTATAAGGTGTTGTTGGATAGAGCTCCGGGTTCAAACAAAGGAGTCAACACCTGTCAGATGTTGTAGAAGCACGCTATACCCACATGCTCTCTTCCAAGTTCTGTCGCCCATCTCAGACTCACCGAGGTCTTTCGAAACGTACGTTTTCGATTGCGACGGAGTTCTTTGGGGCATCTCCGACGAGGATGCTGTGGAGAGTACATGGGTGGTGGGGAACATGAAGGATCATGGAACTTACTTACTACCTGAAACTTGAATAACCTTAGCCTACCCTCTACGAGAACTTGCAGCAGGAAATAATGAGAAGGAGCCCGAACATGGGGTAAGTTCTTTAGGGTTGAGGTAGGCTGCATGTCGGGCTGTCTGTACGATTATGGCTACTAGACTACTGTATCACACAGTGCCTGTAGCCTTACTGTTTCCTCTGCTCCGAGATACTTCCTCTACGCTAAACTGAACATCCTGAGTCCCAAACGCTAATGAGTATTGAGACTTTTAGCCTAGACAGAGGGCGGTTGGTAATTACGCAGGTTATATAATTGGGGTTTGGGTAAAAGAGCTTGGGCATCTTATCCACTCACCCTCACAACCTCCCTGCAAAGTCCAAAACCCATACCCAATATTATAAACCCTGCACCACATATATATCCTAAACCCTGAACCCTACGACGAAGCGCGGGAGGATTCGAAGACCTCCGTGACCACGGTGAATCATCTCCTGAGTCTCGGGAAGCGGGTGATGTTCGCAGCTTGTCCGGGATTTCAGCCCGAGCCTTCTTTGTCAGGCTTTCGAATTCGGGTTCAGGATCATGGGCCATTTTTCGGCTATGTTCTATGATTCCTACATATTATTTCCATTGATTAATATATACACTACGACTACTAATTACTACGATCCTTCCTGAGTGTTCTAGGAGTTGAATTTGTAGGTTCAGCTCCAGTAATTTAGGGCTCTAGTGGGCTCAGGGTTTTGCAGTTTAGGGCTTCAGTCTTGAATCTGGGTGAGGCAGGGCCTCGGGCGCCGGAAACCTCTAGTTATCGCGAGAGTTTTGGTTTAGAACCTAAGCTAAATTTAGGTTTGGGGTTTTATATGGCTCCAAGGGGATGGGTAGGGAGTCTTCTAGAAAGGGGGGGGGGGGATGTTCGCAGTTTGACCTGGGCTCAAGCTTGAGGCCTGCGGGGTCTCAGATGTTACGGGAAGGTTCATTGATCTGACAGTTGTGCAGCTCTATGCCTCTATGCTTGTGAGTATTTGCTTGACGGTTTCAGTTGTAACGTAGGTGTTTCTTGTTTCGGGTTTGTAGGCTCGGAACATCTCAGACGCTTGTCCTGTTGGTTAGCGTGGAGGATAGGAGGAATATGGAGGAATCCATAAACAAAGAAATACAGAGGCCTACATAATTTACATTATCGTAACTTTTTTCCCTGTGCAAGCACATCGTGCAGTCGCCCAGCGCCTGCTTGGAATCTTCTGCCTCCAGATCCCAGATCCCTAAACCTACTTCAGATGTCAGGATTGGGCATATGTTGTCAAGACATGAGGCTATTTGCGGTCCAGGGTCGTTCCTGAGTAGTACCCTTTTGCCCTTTTTCTTGTATGGTTCCCTTGTCAAAACTGAATAACAAGAAAAAGGGCACCCTTATTATTCAGGGGTCACTCAGGAAGCTAGGACAGGGCCTCCTGGGTTGAGCGCTTACAGCATATGCCTGCAGTTGAAGGTTGGTGTGGGGATCGGTGGGGAGTCTTCGGAGAACGAAAGGCGCGATACCTCACGTCCGAAATCCTTTTAAACCCTGGAGGGTCCGTGAGGAATACAAAACAGATTCCTATCTAAGAAAAGAACTCCTCACGCACGCTGCTCGACAGAAACGAACCCGGAAGCTATGATCGGGAGCAGGTCACGAACAACTCCAACAAGACACGCTCCCAATTTCTTCAGCAGCTGGAAGGAAAAGGCTTCACCTTGGGACTTAATTAAAGCCTATGGGGCACGATTCTTGATAATTATTCAAATTGTTGTAGCTCGGTTTAGAGTTTCAGTGGGTTTAGAGGAAGTAGAGCCTGAGAATGTGTTGTGTTTGCTGGAGGTTGCGATTCAAGCGACTGTGTCAGATCAGGGCTGGGCGCAGCTGGTTGGGTCCCACCGCATTCTTTTGCCCTGCGCGCCCTGGTCCTAGTGGGATATGAAGGTCGTCCGATGTGCGTATTGCTAGACTGGAGTTGCATTTTGTAATTTGTCAGTCGTCTGTGGCTGAGTTCATCCCGACCTTGTGTTCGGGGTTCTGGGCTCAGAAGCCACTCGAGTCTGTGCTTCCATTATATATAGGCTGCGGAGAGTTTCCAAAGACCATGAGTTTGGGAGTTGACTGTGACCATGCGGCCTTTTGGTATGCCCAAAGACCTTGCACGAACACCTTCATCCTTAGGCCCCTAGAGCAGCTTCCTAAAGCCTGAACCCTGAAGCCAACCCCCAAACCCTAAACCTGCGAGTTTTGTGATTTCGGTGGCTGTGAGAGTACGAACGTGAATAAAACTCGTCGGAGCAAGCAGTGGGAGAATTTGGGAGATGTGGTGTAGTCTTTCCACATCTGCAATCTGTTAACATGTTGAGGTTGACTTTCGGTTTCGTAGGTGTGGTGCCGGAAGACGGAAGCTCAGGCTGTGAGGATCCCTTCCATCACCGCTAGACAACAAAGAGCCAAACATGTCATCATCCCTGATGGTAGTCATGAGGATCCTTGTTGAGACGTTTCAGGATTGTGGGTCAACCTTGGGATGAGGTAAACGTCCCAAACCCCGTCATCAAGGAGTACCACGATTCCTTGGTTTTGTTGAACTCCTTCAATCGCATAGAAACACTTTTTTGAACATGTGTATGGTGCCCGGAACCCGGTAACCTAGTATGTAGGTGACTGGGCGTCTGCTTGAGATGGCTCCCAGAAACTCATGCACATGTGCATGTTGATTGGGTCTGTTGTGGGAGGTGCGTCAGCACAGGGCATAAGAGTCTTCTGGACCCGATGGCCGTAAGCAAATGCGTCATGCAAGGAGCTTTTGCTA
This sequence comes from Symbiodinium necroappetens, assembly GCA_905231915.1. NCBI lineage: Eukaryota > Dinophyceae > Suessiales > Symbiodiniaceae > Symbiodinium > Symbiodinium necroappetens. The sequence continues at coordinate 13,206 of CAJNJA010010441.1, forward strand.
ATAGGAAGTCCTGAACCATAATAGTGACACCGAATTGCAAACTGCAACNNCCCCCCCCCCCCCCCCCCTCGCCCTAAATCCCAGGACACTAAAGGAATCCTAAACCCGAGGCCTCCACCCGAACACAGGGCCCTAAACCCCAAAAGCGGAATCCTGAGCCCATTGCAGGCATCAGCTTCGGGCAGCGCAGCCATGAGGACAAGCTGAGTATGAGCCTCGCTTGCACCGAAGGACCTGGGATCAGGATGTTAGGGCTCATCTAGCTTCGAGGATTAAGGACTTAGCTTATTGCTTCGAGGGTTTGGGGTCTATTGGGGTGTAGAACGGTTTTGTAGGGGTTTGCCCTAAATGTCAAGACTCTAACCAGCAAACAGCCGAAGCACGGCGGTTGATCAAGCGGCCAAAGCAGCTCCGCTAGCAGCCTCATCAGTTTTGACAGCTAGCCTTTGTTCCGTGTCCTTTGGATGTGCGTGTGGGGTACATCACACTTTTAAGACACTGATTGCAAAGATCGAGTCCGATCAAGGCTCAGGAAGCCTCAATTTTCAACAAGCACCAAACATACTGCAGGAGCCTCTAGAAGCTTGCACAGTATCTCCTTAGAAATCCACCCCGGCTGGCAGTGGGGATTTGGTTAGATCAGCCTGGAGGGTTTGGGATTCAGGAGTTGAGAGTCTCGACTTTCTTCAGGTCCTGAACCACAGAAGCTCTGGAGAGTCAGAACCCGGGGTCCCGGAATCCTCTTCCCTGTCCCTTCCTCCCCATCATATGATATGATTCATATCCATGGCCTTGCATAGCCTCGTACCCTAGACCAGAGAGGCTTTTGGGAGCTTAGTTAGAAGACACTCGATAAGCCCAAAGCGTCTGGCAGCCCAAAACTACTCGTTTGTGGGGCTGTAGGCCTCCTAACCTAAACCCGAAACCCAGGAGAGGATAGCTCTCCAAAATTAGGGTAAGGGTGCCGTCCTATTTTGGGGAC
>CAJNJA010010442.1:0-39345 GCA_905231915.1 Symbiodinium necroappetens
GCGAAGCGCTGAAGGCGGTGTGGGTGGTGGGGTACTTTTGAAGCCTGTTTCTTCTTCTTGACGGGAAGACAAACAAAAACCAACCCTTCGGGATTTCACTGGCGCCGCCCCAGCAGGGGTCGGCGGATAAGTACAAGTATATAGTTATAGATAAATGTAGATAAACAAATAAATGAATTAGCAAGTAAGTAAATAGATAAAGAAATAAAAGAATAAATGAATAAATATATAAATATATTTATACACATACACACATAGGCTTGTATGTACAAACACTGTTAAAATATGTGTAGGTCTGTTAACATATAGATATGTCTTTATACAGATGTGTCGATATGACACCGGTCTGTCGAAACATAGATATACAGGTGCATGGGTATATAGCTTTACAGCTGTATAGTTATATAGCTATATAGCTGCATAGCTATATTGATATACGTATATACATATATACATATATTGCGAACGGATCTCGATGCCTCGTTCAATTTGTGGGTGTCACGATAAGAGCTATGAGAGTGAGCTATGAACCGAGGTGCCACAGGCCTGCGTAGCAGACTGTGCTACCACAAATCCGTTGGCATTTTTGCTGTGCAGAATGCAACATTCCTGCTCCGCAGCATGCCTATACCTTTCCAAGTGCTCCGCCTCACTCGCAACTTTGCGGCTCAAGAAACTGCCATAAGCCGAAAGCTTACGACTCAGTTGCAGGCGTCTGATCCAAGAGTTTGAGCCATCCCGCCGCATAGATCTACGAATCTACGACTGAGCGGGGTATCCGTGAAAAGGAAGCTCCTGCTCGTGTGCCTGCATGGGGATAGGTTGAGAGTGCAGCTGTCAACTTCTACCTCAGCACTTGGCAGCCACAAACTATATTTGCCAGCTCTGTGAGGTGAACAACCAACAGAACATCAATAACACATCCTCACGCAGGTTATCAGCCGTCGCTTCGCCTACAAGAGACTGGTCGTTGATCAACATCACTCAGAATGACTTTTGGATCAAATGCAGATGCGACTATGACCGTTGGGGGTTGCATGACCGGCAGCTGGAGAATCCACAGCCGATGACCCAGTGGCGGTGTCCGTTGACCGTACCACCACTGAGGAGGACAAAGCAAAACCCTTTTCCTCGAAGCTGGACAACCTGGATGAACATATATATGTAAAGATGTTCACGCTTTAGACATAAAGTATATAGGTACATAGACATTGTCTGGAGAGTCTAGTACGCATATAGGCTTGTAGACATTTTGAAAAAGAGGTCGAATCTTGCTGTACAGATACAGGCATGAATGCAGACAAATGCATACACAGGATAGGCTAGCACGTGCAGAGACAGGCAGGGCATACGAAAACGACGCTCTGTTTTTGTCTCGTCTGTGTCTCTGGTTCCCTTCTTTTCCCGAGAGCGGGCCTCCTAGGCACCGTTGGTTGCAATTGAGAACATTCAGCGCGCTGAGCCCATCCGGCCGGTCAAAGTCACAGGCAGAGCTGGCAAAATGCTGGTAGTAGAGCTTTCACGGGCAGTGGGTTGCAAATAAGTGCTGTCGCAACTGCGGTGACATGAGCAATGCAAGGCCCAGCTGTTCCCTTCGGCGGTGCCGATGCAGTCGTTGCAGGCAGCCTGGCGGAAGCGGTGATATAAATCATGCTAGTGGTTAGTATTAGTGACGTCGTCTTCAGGTGGGAACACCAAGCGGACCATCTGCAGATTCTGGGAGCAGGACCGCGTTTCGGCCAGTTGCCTAGATTGTTGGTTGGGTTTCGCGGAGGGCACCTGCACGCGTGGCGATTGCACCTGGGCCCACGGCGAGGAGGAGCTCGGAGTGTGAGCCCCGGAGTCCGCACACTTTCGGCTGTTGCTTTTCAGCCCTACGAGAAAGAATAGGTTTATTGATGAAGCTCCTATCATGACTCATTACGACCCACTTCGGTAATCTGTTGCTATCATGCGTGACAATTGCGGGACCAGAGAGGACAAGACCAATGCCATTCTGCCACCGGTAGTATGCCAGGAGGTAGTTAACTTCCGACTCGTCTCGTTTCGTTTCTTGTCACGTCTGCCCCGCTGACTAGCCAATCTGTGTATGCTGGCCAAGCTGTGTATGTGCACTAGATGCTGTCATCTGCACGGCTGAGCGAGTTGTGAGAGTCCGTCCGGTACCGCTCTCGAATTGAAGGGATGGTGTATGCCATCTGCAAGCTATCCGTGCGACTGCAGGCACCTGTGCTCGATCGGGCAACGGCACGTCGAGGCCCGGAAGAAGTTCGTAACAAGAATCCCAGTTTGTGTTGGCCCTGGTTCACTCATGGAACGAATCTTCCATCCGCAAACTCCGGTGCATCTTCCAGGGCAGTCAAGCCCTTGCAACAGCCTTGGTTGATGAGGCGATGGCTTTGCCATCAAGGGCAAAGGTCGAGGTCGAGAGGCGGGCTGTTGCTTGGCTGCCTGTCCCACAAGATCTTGAACTTTGCCATACTTTGCCTGTTCAGTTCATGATTGACGTCCGCCGCTGTTTTCCAGAGCAGAACGGAGTTCAAAACCGGTTGCTGTACTGTTACTCGATGTGAACTGTGCGATACTGATGCTGGCCATGGTGGGAGCCTTCTGCGTGCTGCTGGCAAGCCTTGCTGTTGCTGGCGCGGACATCTGCGAGACGGATGATGCAAGCATGCTGATGTGGCTCGTCTGCAAGATCCCAAAGCTCGCGGACAGAGCTTGCTTTGGCTGCACCGTGCTGTGCTTGCAGGACGAACAGCCTCGATCCCGGGCCCAGCCTGTCCGAGTCGAGCGCCAGGCCGGGTGCGCGTTTTGCAAGGTGGGATCCGGGCCTGCTGTGTTAAAAGGAAGGCTTTCTTGGCTGAGCCTCGCTCGCTTCGACTGTGCCGCATCGTGGATCCACCCCAAGCTTCCCCAACAACCCTCGGCCCGTGTGGCGCGGACCTGTTCCGTGGCTCTCGCTTTGACCCTAATTGGCACAGGCCACTACGCTTCAAATCGATTTCCCCAGCCCACGGCGAATAGCATTGCAACCTCAAATCTACGACGGACCTGCTTTGTCGTCCAGTCGCTTTCAGGCAGCATGCGGGCACCGGAGTCTTTGTCATGCTGCCATTGGATCTTTTCGACGAGGCGCTGTGGCACCGCGGACACGCAACGCGTTAAGAGCTGTTCTCTGCTTAGGCCTTCCGCTTGAAGAACCCGGAGCAGCTAAAGCACTGGTTCGCTCAACTCGCCAAGGCGCAAGTCACAGGACCTGTTGCCCAAGGCACTAAGCCGCCACGCTTGCGATTGACCCTGTTAGTGTATAGAGGGCTGGCAATGCGCTGGAAGAGTGTTCACCGTGGCAATCGGTGACTGCAAAATTCCAAATACCACTTGATCACTTCATCTGGTCACCATGGATGCTCAGTTGGCAAACCGCCTAAGTAGGGTGAGAAGGGTGAGTTTCCAGCGAACAATCGGACGAACAGAGTGCAAAACATGGATTCGTATCTGAGTACATTGGAGCGGCTCGCTGAGCGCTTTTAGGGGAGCTTCAGGGACGGTCAGGACTGATGGTGGATTGTTGGTGGGGTCTGACAGAGCCGGCACCCGGGCAGTACGATTTTACAGGCTACAGGGAGCTGTGGCTGGGCGGCAAAAAAGCGTTGGAGCGCAGGTGTCAGCTCCATGTTTCATGTTTATGCCTCGTGCTGCTGCAACGACTCCTGCTTTCAAGGGTGGACTTGGTCAAGGAGTTTGGGTTCAAGCTGCAAGTCGTCACATCTTTTCATGCTCAAGGCACCAGCAGCTCGGCCTCCAGAAAGACCTCAAGCGAAGCCCAAGTGGGAGCGTCGAATGCACAGCTGAATTTGGGCGCTTTTGTTGCAATCATTGCACCACTCAGCAGTCCCCAGGCATCCCATTGCCATCCTGGCTCCTATCAACTCGAGACGTATGGTACAAAGATGCCAATGGCTCGGAAACCTTCAGCTACATTTCTTTGTGGGCTGATCATGTGGAGATTCATGGCCGGACTCCGGTTAAGATGTACAGCCCCTCAGCTTCATCACTAGCAGCAACCTCACGCTCACACACATCATTCGAGTCATTCTAACCGCGATTCCAGAAGCACCCTTGGCCGCCCAAAAGGAGACTGGATGCAGCACTTCCGCACTTTTTTTGCAAGTGATCTGGGAGCGACCATCACCGAGATGATGATTGGCCTCGGCACGGACGGTGAGCTGAAATACCCTTCTTACGAGAATCTTGTCGGACACCTGTTTCATTCACTATTGTTCAAGCAAAATTTTTTATTTGCAATATTTTCATTTGCGACGAGTTTTTGTTATCATTATGGGTTACTGCTGATGAGTTTGTTTTTTTTCTTGTCGCCGGTTGACCATTCTTAAATACTGGTTGTTGTGTTCCAGTTGTTGAGAAACAGTCAGTTTCATCAAAGGTCATTTGGCGATTTAAGTGTTCTATTAAGTACTATTTGGTATGTATCAGTCGTGCTAGGCCTTGTCATAATGCGTTTTGGGTTCACTACAATTCCGCATTGTTTGTATACTACATCAGTATTGCCTTTCCCGTGCGCAATACGACCTGGAACACTTTCTGTGTAAAGGAGGGTTGCATACTTCCGCTCGAGCCAAGGGGCTCTGACGGCAGCAGTTCGGAATCACGGGGGAAGAGACTACACAGTCCCATCAGCACGTCAAGCACTGCACAAGGAATGGCCCTTGGCAGTATCCGGGCATTGGGGAGTTCCAATGCTTCGACGTGCACGCTCTGGAATCGCTTAAGGAATCTGCGAAGAGAGCAGGACGCGATGATTCGGAAGTATAGGATGGCCTCGTTGCCTTTTTGGTTTGTTCTGGCATCGACTTGTAAAGAGAACTTATTCCTTCGAATCCCTCCAGCCGCGCAGGACGGCCGCCGGACTGGGGCCAACCCCCACCTCCGAGTGATACTGGGAACTACAACAGCGTTTGGAACACTACACGCTTCTTTACGGATGGCTACAGGACAGCACGAGGCGAGGCCAGTGAGAGTGCACAATTTCCTGGCGAGATTGAACTCATGGAACACCGCCGGTGCAGCCCTGAGGACGATTTTTCCTCGACTGGTACGCCCAGTCTTTGGAGAGGCATGCCAAGACGGTTCTACGAGCAGCTCGCGACGTGTTTCGTCATGCAGTGGATCTTTCTGCCAAAGTTGCAGGAGCCAAGGCCGCATTTATCATCTGGTTTAAGAGACAGGGCACATACAGACAAGAACCTTGCATCAGGCGTTCACTGGATGTACAAAACACCATCTCACGCGGCCGAGCTGACAGCTGGCTACTACAACGCCAACAACAATCAGCCGCAGCTAGCCCAAACTTCAGTCTGGACATCTGCACCCACCACACAAAGCCCCACAAACTGTTGCAGACCCCCCCCCCCCACTCCTCTCCTGTGCCCACTTGCACAGGTATTCTCGCCTTGCTCGACTATTCAAGAGCTTCGACGTGTACTTTGACTTCACCTGCATGGAGATGACAGATGCCTCCCAACCAACCGATGCATTCTCCGGGCCACAAGAGCTCGTCTTTCAGGTTATCACAGCCACAGCCTCAGATGATAGCATGAGCAGAGTCCATATGCGGCAGCACATTTGAAACCGCTCACGTCACGACATTCAAGCGAGGCCACCCGCGCAGCCAAAGCTTCACTCACGGGAGAGAATGCACTGGACGTGACGGATATGGCTGGCTACAACCAGATGTTGCCTACCCAGTGTTGCAGGTGCTGTGGTGCTATGCGACTCCTAGAATCCGGAGTAAGGTTGTTTCCAGCCCAGGCTGGTGTGGAAGCCTGCTCTCAAGTCATTGACATACCTACGGCTCGGCTCACAGATGATGGAGAAGGCGCTTCAGCTCCAGATGGAAGGATAGGATAATGCGGCAGCTGTGAGAAGAAGCTAGTACCATATCCTTCTCATGCAGTTTTGCAGTGTCAAAGGCGAACTTCAAGCTCTTCGAGGCCTTTACCCAGGGCATGCAAGCCAAACGGTTTACCACACCTTTCTCACTGACGCGGTAGCTGACCTGCGCGTTGATTGCCGTGCAGATGTGAAGCTCCTTGATGCCGCTGCGTTGTTTAGGCTAGACAGAGGTTGCTGCCCAGAAGCAGCAAGAGCGGAGCACGAGAAAATCGAAAGCCGTGCTGGGTTGTCTCAGACACTCTTGATGACAATCGTTGCACTCCTTAGCGCCAGGAACCTCCACGGCACAGCAGGAGACCAAGTGTTGCCAGCCAAGGTGTGTGGCACGTGAACTGGCTGAGGTCCTTGGGCTGAGCCAGGTTCGAGCCACTTCGGTGTGAGCAAGGTCTTCACCAGTGCCTTTCAGGCCCCATGCTGTCAGCACGGTTCTGGGCATCTGCCCGCAGATGTGTAGGCGCTTCCTTCGCCAGCCGTGGTGACAGCCTCAGCCGCCTCCAATCAGATAGGACTCCCAGCTTCGCACATTCTGTCAAGGAAATGAACAGGGGGCAGACTGGGACTGCCCCAAGCGCAGGGCGCAGCTCTTTGTATGCTGGGAAGCATCCATTTTGAGTTGGTGGGTCGTGCATGAAAGCAAGAGAGGTTCCAAGTCCGTGGTCGCAGCAAGCCGCACAGAAGTCAAGTGCAAAGGCCTCCTACTGTGGAGAAGAAAGATCCGCAACGACCAAGTCTCACGAATATGCACCGCAACCCGCAAGAAGTACAATCCTGCATCCCGCAATTCATCCTTGCTAAATCGCTGGACCAAGCACCTACTATAGTCGCTGTGAGAAATTGCTGTCAGTGGCCAGACGTGTTCATCACATGGAAACATCCAAGGCTGGAACGGCGGTAAGGGAGTTGTAGAGCAGCCCTTGAAAAAGACGATTTGCAAGTTTTGGCTGGAGGCAAGTGGCGAAAATAGATCGAATTAGCTGAATCGGCAAAGGCAATTGGTTCACTGGTTGAGTCCAGCAAAGAATTGGAATAAATTCTGGGGACTGGGTGACTAGCTGCGCAGAGCCAAGCGTGCAAATCGCATGGGTGACAAGGCTTTCCTTGGCAGAGGTCGGCTAGGAAGGGGCGATATCTGTAAGAATGGCGCAAGTCGAACACATCTAAACTAAATCGAGTGGCACAGAACCACCAGACTCACCCTGGCCACCCCGTAGCAAGTGATGGAAGCTGCCCCGTCAGATCCAGCATCGGCATGCTGCTCGACATTGAGGGGTCAAGCCTACGGACCCTGGAAAAGAACACACTGGCCAGACAATTGGTCGGGCTTCCAGCAATTGCTCATTCGACAGTAGCCAGATGTTCTTCGATAACCACTGGCGACAGCTCCGGCTGTTCAAGAAACTGCACAAAGACTCGAGTTGGGGAGTGTACACGGGCCGTTGCATGCTCGCTTGGCAGGGCCAGTGCTCTCGCGGTGAGACTTGCACATGGGCACACGGTGAGGAGGACCGCGTTTCGGTTGAGCGCTGCTTCTGTGCAGCGGACCGCCTGTACTCCAACCGTAGTTTCGGCTCCGCTGACCTCTTTGAAGAGAGGTTGAAGCAGGCAAAGTCGAAGTCAGAGGTTGCAACGTGCCGTGGTCTGAGCCATGGAAGACAGGGCTCAGCGTGCCCGGCGTGCGCTGCGAGGTGTGGCCAGGCCTGGCTCGGCTTTTTTTTGGAAAGGAGACCTCAGCTGAGACTCCTTGCCTGAAAAGGTGGGGGCCGAAGAGGGAGCTGCGGTGCAGGGACAGGGCTGGGCAGTCCGCCCCGTCTGCCCGCTCAGACAAGGCCTTTACCGGTTGGCAGCAGCTCATACTCTTGATTCTTGATCCGCTCTCCTGGCCTCTCTCTCGTGCTTGGGCTTGTCTCTGTGCTTTTACGGCAGCCCTGTGCCTTCGCTTTGCAGGCGCATCTGCGACACTTGCGGCACCTCACGCGGCGGAAGCCTCGTCACAAGCGGGCCTTTCTAGAGTTGGCGGAGCTGCTGCAGCGTCGGCTTCTTGGCTGAAATCAGGGAGGTAACTGGCGACTTCTACTAAGATGTCAACACAGTGCTTGCAATGTTTCGACTTCTACCAAGAGCATCCACAACCTGATAGAGGGAGTTGACTGGGATGCAACCAGGCGAAGGCGAAGATGTGCCCCGTCAGGACAAGTTTTCCGCCCCCATGCTCAGTGCTCTCAGGCTTCGACATACCCAGAGTGACGCGTTGCGCGGCGAAGCTGCGGCTGCTTGCAAGAGACACCTGGATCGGATGCCAAAGACTAAGACAGGAGTGAAATGAGAGTCTCATGGGAGCCATCATCTGTCCGCCTGTTGTTTCGTGCAGGAGATTGCGGAGGAACGGCGTTTGCGAACACCAGGGCTCACAGAGAGAAGCCTCCGCATCGACCTGGCCAAGCATCTGCTTGCCGTCATACAGCGAAGAACACCCGCTGAAATCGCGTCATCCTACGTCGTAAGCCTCTTTGACCACTATGCCGCCAGCTTTGATGCAAGCTTGGAGTCACTGGGCTACCAAGTTCCCCAGCTGCTCGTGCAGGCCAAAGTTGTGTCAAAGACCAAGAGGCGAGAGGCCGATGCCGAGAGGCCGCTGTGCAGCGTGCAGGCAATTCGCTGGAGCCAGGAAGGTTGGGCCCGCCGGGAGCCCTGCCTACGGCGCATGCTCGATCTTGGGGCAGGTCGGCAGTGCCGGCAGGCTGTGTTGCTAACACGCTTCTCCGTGCTCCGGAGTGCAGGCACCGGCTTGCTCGGCGAGCAGCTGCGGGACCTAGCCCCTCGAGCACACCTCGTGGCAGTAGACCTGTCAGCCCAGATGCTGCAGAAGGCGAGTGACGACGTCTGCCCTCTGAGATGGTGCCTTCGATAAGCTTCCAGGCACAGGCAAAAGGATGCTACGACGAGCTGCACTGCTCGGAGATAACTCACTACTTGACGGTGCCCGTACTGCATTCAGAGTGATGGCTTTCAACGTCTGTGTCGATCAACACAGGAGAGTTGGCACACGCGAAGTCCAGGCCTATGAAGGGTCCGACCCTTTCGATCTGGTTGCTGCTGCAGACGTCTTCGGCTATGTATCGCCGGCATGAGTTTTGAAGAAGCTGCCCGTGTCGTCAACAACTGATGCTGCTTGACGACCGCTTGATGGCACTTGATCTTGCCACGCCCAGGTCACCGACCTCTCCGCGGTCTTTCGCCTCGTTCTGCAGAATCTCAGCCCAGAGAGAGGCTGGTCGGCTCGGAAGAACTGGGCACTTGTACATGGAAGATTGTCTGATGCAGCTCAGGCCTCTTCGTTTTCTCAACGGAGGAACCGGCAGATGAGTGTCCGGGCTACCAACTGGAGGCCAGGAAAGGGTTTCAGATGAGACTACTCCGTACTCTGCCTTCTGCAGTGCCAGGGGTCGGGCCGCATCGCCCACAGCCACGCGTACATCTTGTCGCTGGCACAGCGTTGCAGCTTCCAGGCCACAATGTAGCTGTGCTGTCACCTGCGACAAAACAGCACATGTCACTCAAGCCAAAGGTCATCCGGGACATGAGATGCGAGCTTCGCAACGAGAGCGGTTATCCAGTGAATGGGCATGTTTTTTCGCTGATGGCGCAAGGCTTGCCGGAAAATCAGGCTCTCGCATTTGCCAGACTCCATAGTAGCTGCCGTTGTGTCATTGAGGATGCCGTGACGGGTCCGGGTTTAGGATTCAATGAGGGGACTCTTCAGCAAGCAACTTTACTCTCCAGTCGTTCCGAAGGACCGCATGGAAACGCTGCCACAGCAGAGCCCTCCAGCTTTAAAAGGAGGCTCTGGACACTGCGTGCGGCGGTTCGTCGCGATGCGAGCCATTACTCTTCTACGCACTCGAAGGCATGAAGGTACTTCCGCCGTGGAAGGGCGGAGCACTGGTGCAGACAACAGAGGCGCGGTTGCATGAAGGCCTTCTTCGATTCATTGCCAAAGGTGCTGCCATGAAGGTTGAACTAGCTAAATATGATGCGCATGTATCCCGTCCCTCCTAGCGGCGACAGCTTAGCGGCGTGCAGAGCTTGCTTCCATGCAAGGTTGCCAATGTACGTAGAAGCATCTGCAAGTTCTGGGAGCAAGGCAAGTGCAGCCAGGCAGGTGGGAGTTTCAGCAGTGCTAAGCACAGAAGTGTTTGCGCTTCCTTGGCTGGAGGAGGCTGGCCAGTGCACCTGGTCGAGCACTCGGAAAGCTCCAAGCTTCTCCAAAAAAATCGCGACTGAAAGTCTCAGGGCCCATGGCGAGTGGGAAATCGGGACTGTGCCAGGCAGAGATGGGCCCGGGCACCTAACCGCAATCGCGCTTCGCGGATCTTTGGGCTTCGTCTGCCGAGGAAGCTGAGAGGCTCCAACTTCCAGGCCAGGCCAGAGAATGCCAGAGAACAGGCGCTTGGCGAGGCGCCCCTGCCCTCGCTGAGGCTGCGAAGCGCCCGCGCCTGGCCTGAACTGAACCAAATTGGCACCTGCAGACCGCCACCTCTTGTCTTCGTGGCGGGTTCCGCAGTGTGGAACAAAGAGGCTTCGGCGACATGACTTCAACTCTTTTCTGACCCAAGCCGGGGTCGGTGGAGCAAGTCTATATTTTTGTCCAACCACTCACACATCACATTTTTCCGTATTGCGCATCCATGCCATCGCTGATCGTACTTCGTACAACCAAGCACCCTCTGCCTTTCTCGGAGCGTGTTTGCCGATCCCCGAAGCCACATCGAAACATGACATGTTACATCTGCTGGCATGGCTCGATCAGATGTGGACAGACTATCAGGTGAAGACAAGCAAACTCCACGCACAGCATCGCATGACAGAACGGATCGGTCAATTCCTTAATTCGACCTGACGAAAAGCTGATTTCTTCATATCTGTGCTCCCAAAGTAAACACGGCATGAAGAAATCGGCTCGAACGCGGCGGGCATGTTCCGGCTTGTCGGTCAGAAGCTTACTCGCAAGTTCGGGGCTCGCGGTTGAGAGTTCAGTTCCAGCATCCATGGACATGCTGAGGCCTTGATGGCAGGGGCAGTTCTTCAAAAGCGCGTGCCAGTCCTCTCCGCGACGTGGAGCTCCTCAAGCACTTTTGTCCAAAGCAGCAGCCGATCTATTGCGACGCCCATCCGTTTCTTGCCCAGCCACTTGAGCCTTCGGGTTGCACCCGCCCCTCGTGAACGAACTGCGATGCGGGCAAACGGTGCGCTTTCCTCTCCCCTATTTCTGGCCTCGGTTGCTGGTATTGCCACTGGCACAATAGTTGTGCTGTTGAACGACTTTGTCCACCTTCTGCAAGACTTTCTGCTGGAACTTCCAGGGCTTGCTGTGCTGGCCCCCGTTATATCCGCTTTTTTCGTGAGTCTGCTGCTGCTTTTTCGGGGCCAGAAAGGCCTCTCTGGCTCCTCGGATTTGGCCTCCTTGAAGGCCTCGGGCGGCGCACCGCCCCAAGACCGCAGCGAGGCGCCCTTGCGGGCTTTGGCCGCTGGTTTAACCTTGGCCGGTGGCAACTCCCTGGGCCCGGAGGGTCCGAGCGTGGAGATCGGCGCGAACGTGGCTGCCAGCTTGTCGGGGTACCAGAATCAGGAAACTGAGTCCGAGCGGGCATTGCGCCAGAACTTGCTTGCAGCAGGCTGTGCGAGTGGCATTGCAGCTGGCTTCAACGCGCCGGTGGCAGGTCTCTTCTTCTCTTTGGAGTCGATTCAGTCGAACTGCGCCCCCGAGGATGCGAGAGCTAAGGGCCCTCCGATGCAGCTCTTGGCGGCCGTGTTGGCTGCCACCGAATCGCAGCTGCAATCCCAAGCCGAAACAACAAAAGCTGGTTCTTCAAGGGGGGATGTGTCAAGGACCTTGTGATACTTCGAGCGGCTGTTGCTTTTGCCGTTTAGGATTGGATTGCCATGTGCACAGCACCACAAATCAAAGGCCAGAAGATGTAAGGTAATCCTCGTTGCGAGATTACAAAGTAGTTATACGACGTGTCAAAGACGGTAACAGAAGAAACATAAGAAACGCAGTTCGCATTGAGGTATCTCAGTTGGGTCTTGGCTCCAGCCCTGCGGTGGATCTGGATTTCTTCGGCTGGGTACCGACACGTTCTCTCTGGGAGCTGCCAGTCTTCATGTCCCTGGGATTCCTGTGTGGCACTGCAGCCTTCATGCTGCGTAGCACCCGCCAAGTGGCCAAAGGCGCCTTTGACTGCCTTGAGGCTTGGGGTGCTCCAAGGCCCGGACAGCGACTTACGGAATCTTACGGAAAGGTCTTCGTGCAATTTTGAACTCTTGGATTGCGTGTTCCTGTTTCCGCTTGCCAGGTTCACCTTCCCCGTGCTGGCTGCTGCAGTGGTGGCCGTTGTTTCCTTCTATGGGAACATAGGGGAGGTCTTGTATAAGGGATTTGAGAACGTGAACCTTATATTGAAAGAGGTCGACGGCTCTCGACAGCCGCCAGCTGCGTTTGCTGGCGATCCTCTCACTCATCTGTTTCTGCTCATCGTTGCAAAAATTTTCCTCACGGCGGTGTGCCAGTCCTCTGGACAGGTGGGTGGTCTCTTTGCGCCTGCGCTGTTCATCGGTGCGTGCTTAGGAGGTTTGGTAGGCCGAAGCCTGCGAGATTTCCTGTGGCCGTTCGCACTTTGGCTGCCTGAGCTTTCTATCTTCAAGAGCGAGGGGCCATTCGTCTTCTCTGTACCTGCCACCTATGCTATCGTCGGCATGGCCGCCTGCCTTGGTTCTATTTGCAATGTGCCGCTGACAGCTGTGGTGCTTCTCCTCGAGCTGGCTGGTGGGAAGGATTACGGGGTCGTTCTTCCAACCGTCGCAGCCGTAGGCACAGTTTTGCCAAAACGCGACCCCAATGTCCTTAGCAGCCTTAGCATGCGGCTACTGCGATGAACTCCGATGCACCAAAAACGTCGCGACGCGGGCGAAATAACGAAGCTCGGTCTTGACCTCCCAGCTGCAAGGTGTGGCTGTGTACGTGGAAGACCTGCTGTCCAGGGGCATACCCAAGATGATGAGCCAGTGGATGCCAGCGGACTCCACACAGGCGATGTCAGAAAACCATCGGATCGGCGGACTTCGCAACGTTTGCTCCCAGGCACCACCTCCAGCTGCACGCTCCCAAGGCCCGATCGGACAGTAGTCGGAGTCTGCCCGAGGGATTGCGTCGAAACAGGTGAGCCTCTCAGGCTTCTCTGTCAGTGCGAATCTGCTCTGGAGGCAGCTTGATGAGGGAGCATCATCCAAGATTTCTCAAAGTCGCTTCGCTGCAGGAGCTGCCGCCCGATGCCAGAAGCACAGAAGGCAGAAGGTTCCTGTCTGTGCAAATTTCGAGCTGAAAGTCCTCAGGTCTCCGCTGTCGAGCCGTCGTGCGCTGAGGAATCATGAGGTGCTCCACAGCTGATAAATTTTGGAGATGAGGTCGATGCCCCTGGAAGCTGCACGGCAAGAGCTACTTCGACTCGGACCCGGAGGGCGCCTCGCCGTTTTCGAGGACGCACCGGAACTTTCGGTTGTCCTGAGTTGCTTCCTCTTCTTCTCCCTTTCCGAAAGAACCCTTTTGTGCAGGACCTGCCATCTCTGGAGACCCCGTCGCTTCCTCGTGCTGCGGCGTCGCGGCTCGGTTGCCTCGTTGTCGCTTCTCTCGAGGCCGCGGCTTCTTGGACTCGTCTCCTTGGCGGACCTAGACGCGGCCGACGCGGCTCTTCGGCCGCCAGAGAGCTATAGCGACCTCGTCAAAGCCCGCACCCAGCACACCGCAGGAGAAGCGCGGTTCCGGCTGACTCCCCGCAGAATCAAAGCGTCAAAGCGCGCCGCTCTGTGAAAAGCTGGCGGTGGCAAGAATGCGAGAAGTGTCCTCCGAACTGCGTTGTTATCTCTCACTCCGCTTAAAACGTACTGACGTGCTCAGATGTCCGTCAAAACATATCAAACCCAAGAGGCATGTGGCCAGCTGCATGCTACTGGTAGGCTTAGGAACACCACAATGGATTTGGAAAAGAACTGCGGCATGGATCACGTTTGAACCATCCTCGTCCTACAAACGTTGCTCCATGGCTGTTTCTCAAAAGCGCCCCGCGGCCGCAACACGGTCAGCACGGAAGGAAGTCGCAGGCGGTCCATCGGCTGACGGAGGCAGTGAACATCTATTCTCGGACTTTGCAGCCCTTTTATGCTGCGCCCGTACTTTGCAGGCCCAAAAGGGGAGCAGAGACGGGAGGTGAATGTGATCGAGATAAGCGATGAGGCACGCCTCCAAATGTCGCCCCGGAGCTGCAACTGTTGTACCTGTGGAATCCTGTGAAGACCTGCAGGAGGAGACCAGCGAGGACGCCGCACCCAGCGAAGGCGACTACTTCTGACATAGACTGCTGCCACGTAAACTGGTAGCCGCATTGGCCGGTGACAGTGCGGAGGGACAGAGAGTGTCGTTGTCGCAGGGTTGCGCACGGCCCTTTCCAGGTTACTGCTGCTATGTGCTCCGGTCGGACAACTCTGCCCGTGCGAGGACATTCGCTATTTCAAGAGGAAAACTGCAGTGCTCGCATCGAAGTTCGTTGTAGAAGGCTGTTCTGGGTGAACTTTGAACCCCATACGCAGTTACCATCTCGCCTTCCCTGTCTCTTCCGGAGCCTCGTAAAGTTAGGCCGGGAATTCAGGCACAGGCTAGGATTTGGCAAATGAATTATTTTTGTACAAAAAAGCACCGAAAAAGTGCTTCGCAAAATGCGATGGAATTTGGAGATGTGCAAAAAAAGTGAAAAATGCAAAAAAAAGTGTGGCAAGCTGTACTGGTGGCTGGGGTGCATGCCTGGGTTGGGAATATAGAAAATGTAGGAAAAAAGAGAAAAAAGTGAAGCCAGTGTTTTTTTTTTGAGTTTTCTTCCTTTTTTTTGCATTTGCTTTTCCAGGGTACATTTTGCAATCGCATTTTTGGTGCTTTTATTCTACATTTATTTCACAATTTAATTAATCCTGGGTTTCATGGGTTCTGCCCGCGGAAGACCGACTTAATCGTAAAGGGCTGTAAGACTTAGCTTGATACAACTCTTAAACTCAATGCCGCGCGCGGGAAGGACCTACACCGGCATCACGACGGACCTCAAGAGGCGCCTGCGGCAACACAATGGTGAGCTGTGTGGTGGCGCAAGGGCTACGCGCTGTGGAGGCCCCTGGCGGGTGCTTTGCATGGACTCTCGGCTCGAGTGCAGACAGCTTTCGATTGCAGCAAGCTGCGTTGCGATTCGCAAACCATGCCCCTGCTCTCCGAAAACTACTGATGCCTGAAGTCGAGTCACATGGCAAGCCAAGGTCAAGGGCTTCCCAACAAAGGAGGATGCCGCCCGCTTCGAATGGCGAGCAAAGCGTCAGCGTGCAGCAAGCTCTCGGAAGCTGGTGCCCTTAAAGGCTTGGCCTCTTTCTGTACTTTTGCTCTGAAAGCTTCAGCATCTGGGCTTTCTCAGGGTGGCTTGCACCGGCGATGCCAGAACCTTTGTGATGTCCTCCGCGCCGAGCGTTGGACGAAGAGCAGTCGCCCCGCAAGAGAGCTTCCACTAGCGGTGGCAACGCCCAGTCACCACGACAAGTCACGATAGGGGTCTGTTGAAGTTGCAACCGCCCGTGGAAGCTTTGGCATTGCCGTTGCCGAGGTGACCTGGTTTGGAGGCGCACCGTGGCAGCGTGTGGCGCTGCCGTCCTACATATCGACCCAGTGCTTGGAGGCTGCATCTTGACCGACATCAGTGCTGCAGTGCGATCATGTGTTGTTGGCCACGCAGGGCGACTTCCAGCCGAGTTCGAGCAACAAACGCAGAAAGCGTAGGATTTCGAAGGATGTGCGCCGAGAAAATGCTGCTTTCTGTCCCAGGCTCTGTGTCGAACAACACCTGGGCCTAGAACTGCGCTGCAGACACCATCCTTTGTACCAAACTCACATGCCCTGCGTGCATCCGAAGGCTCTAGCACTTTTGCCGGGAGGGTTTCGGAAAGAGCCTCCCTGGGAATTCGAGATGAGATGGTCTTAAGTTCAAGAAGCTGTGCAGTGCTGGCATGAACGAATGAATGCATGAGACTCCGAAGCCGAAGCTGACAAGTTGCATTCGCCAACAGATGCATCCTTGACACGCAAACCAGCGATCCATTCTGCAAGTTGTGCCTCTTAGACCGCTATCCGACAGACTGCTCAAAAGAGCAGCGGGGTTTTCGACGGCTGCCTGGGCAACCCACGGCCGTGAAGTGATGGCGGAAAAGCTTTTCCAGAAGCCAAAGGCAGGGGTGCTGTAAGATGGTTAAGACCGCAGAGGGCCTGGGACTGAGACACTGAGGGAAGGCACGGGCCGTGCAGGTCTACGACCCGACAATGGCTGACAGATCGATGTTGCCGCCGACGAATTCGAGAATGCAGCAGATGATGGACTTGGGGTTTGATGATGCCAACATGCATCCGGAGATGGAGGAGAAGTATAGTCAGCTCGCGGAGCAGCTGGATTCTCGTCAGCACTGCATGCAGCCCAGTCTCTGCATGATGTCATCACTGCAACTGAGGAAGCCGCCCAGTCGCAACTGCAGGAGGCGCAGGCTTGGGCTGGGCATGGTGCAGGAGTGACACAAATCGTCTTCTGCAGCTTATGGTGAGCCCGTCTGCAAACTCATGAGGCATGAGCGGAACAGCCCTGGTCTGAACCCTCAAATTTAAACCCAATCGTCAATGGCAGCGGAACTTCTGCCTGGCCCTTCTGCCACCAGGCCGAGATGAATCGAGCCAGAGGAGACGAGGCGAAGATGGCCCTCAAGCTGCAAAGCTTTCAGCAGGTCAACCGATCCCAGAACGCCCTCGTGCGAGGTGGGAAAAGAGCGTCGGCTTGTTGCTTCACACTATTTCAAACGGCTGTGGCAGGCGAGCTTCAGAAGACGCGGAGGAAGCTGGCTCACATGCAGTGCCTCGGTTCGCTGGGATGCTCCTGCGGGTATCGCTCGATGCGATGAGTTGCGATGTTGCGAGGTCTGTGGCGCAGCGGCTCAAAGACCAAGCAGCCTGGCTCCAGGCAAAGTCTCCGAACCTTTCGCTTCCAGGGGAGCTCCAAGGTATGCCGGATGCTCAGACAGGGTGGAGGCTGGGCGAAGGCGGCGAAGATGGCGAAGGGCGAAGATTTCCCATTCTAAGGCCCACGGAAGAGGAGGCAGCTGAGGAGCATGCAGAGCTAGCTCAGCTCCATGAGCGCTGGGAGAAGGAGCAGCGGTGGGCCATGCCCCTGTCTTTTAGTACCTTGCAGCCTTCGAGGACGTCGCACAGCTTGCCTTAGACCTCGAGGGGAGGCCGAGAATTACTGGAAGTGCTGCGGAGGACGGAAGAGGGGATGGGGAGGGTGGACCGTGGAAGGATGCGGAAGGGTAGAAGCACATGAACATTTGAGGCAAGATTCACATATTCTCCTCCTGAAATGTGTGCAGGGCTCGCAAGAGGCACAGACACGCATCGAGCAGCTGGAGCGCCTTGTCAAAGACGTTGTGGCAGATTCTGTGGGCAATGGGCAAAGCTTTGACAGTCCAACTCACCGACTGCCGAGGCAGTTGGCAAAGAAGCAGGCGAAACAGCTCGATCAGCAGGGGCTGCTCAGCTGCTTGTGGAACAAGGAAAGTCTCTGCGAGTCTGGTGAGATTTGAGGAAAGAGCTGGAGTACTTCAAGGGAGGTGCTCAGGCCATGCACGGTCGCAAATGCTGACCTGTGGAAGTGCCTTGTGTCGTGTGTGGCTGCAGGCTTCTCCATCCTCGTCCGAGACGCTTGAGACCAAGACATGCGCCTCGCATCGCAGCCTGTCGCAGCCTCCGGGCTCCAAGGTTGAGCACGAGCGGAAGCTTTGAGGAGGTTGCATCGCTCCGGAAGGCCACTGCGTCAAATGCAGGTTTCAGGGAACACGAAGAGATCTTTTCAGGATCTTGAGGCAGCCGAGGAAAAGACGAAGGACTCACCGGCTTTTGAAAGCACGAAGAGGGGCAGGTGCCTGTGCTACCAGGAGCAGGTGAAGAAGCTCAAGCAGCTAGCAACTGCTCAGAACTCATCAGACAAGTCCGTTCCGTGCGGGAGACTGCAGCAAGCTAGATCGCTCTTTGTTTTCGGCTCACCAGAGCGCAGTTGGCTTTGCCATGGCTCGCAGCATTAATTGTGGAAGTCCTGCTGCTTTTTGCAGCCAGGGCAGCATACGCATGCCATCCCCGTACTGCAGGCTTTACAGCATTTAAGGTGGATTCAACAAGAAGCATCCGAGACTGGCCGCGCTCATGGAGCTACGTTTGAATGGGCTGTCTGGCTTCATCTGTTCCCTGCACTGCGATGTGGACAGCACCATTCTGGACACTGGGCATACTTTAACAAATCGAACCATGCCCTCCCCCCAGGCTGCTGAGCTGAAAGCATGGCCGAGCTCAGGATGTGAAGACTTGCATCTGCTCGCTGACGGAGATACCGTGCATCGAGCAGCAACTGATCTACGGCTCACGCGAGCTGAGGGATGAAGAGGTTCTTGGCAAGCTGGGCGCTGCGCCGGGTTTGCCACTCGACTACGTCCCTTTCCAAAAACAAACTGCGATTCGGGAGAGGCTTGGGAACAACAACAGCAGCATGAGTTCCAGGTGCTAGGTGACCTAGGGACAAAGGCCGTTGTCTCTCTCTGTCTATCTCTGTCTCTCTCGCTCTCTCTCTCTTCAAGGTCACTGGAGCTGGTGCTGCTGCGAGAAGACCCCGCACGTGCCAAGGCATTGCAGTCGGTACGCAGCAACGGCCTAAGCTGGTGCCCCAGACCAGAGGGCAGCGGGCCAGAGATCGAGCCCAGACGCTTAAAAGGAGAGCACGGCCAAAAACTGTCAGGTCTGGAGACCCTTCCGGAACCGCTGTGCCAAGATCGGGACATCGTTCTGGCCGCCGTTGCCTAGCAAAAACTTAAGTAAGATCATCGAAGCTTCCTGCTGTTTCCAGCATTCGAAATTCCCCAAACTCGTCGGAGAGGTGAAAAATACGGGCTTTGCAATCCTCCATGCGCCGCCGGAGCTGCGTGCAGACCGGGAGATTGCCTTGACTTCGGTCAGGGACCGTGGCTTCGTGCTTCGGTATCTAGACGACTCCCTCAAGGCAACGCCGAATCCAAACGATTAGCAGATAATTCGCTGCCAAAAGGAGCATCCCGGGCCAGGCTGACAGAGAAATCGTGATGGCAGCAGTGGCAAATGATGCCTTTGCCGCGTGGAGCTTGCTTCAGAAGAACAGGAATGAGTGAAGGAATCAGCGAGAGGTGTAGAGCGTGGCATTGAGGTTCGCCATGCCGCCGAGCCATTGAAGGCAGACCGCGAGGCGCGGGATGACTCAGCGAGCTTTCGCCAGCCGCACACTCTGACCAGCACTTGTTGCTCGGGGCTCCTCCTCTTGGCATCATTCAGACTACACAAAGCTGCTGATGCGGGCTCAATGAATGTCCTGCAGGTGGCTCTGAGCGCCGTGACAACCCACGGATCAGCGGTGCAGTATGTCAGTGCGACATTAGCAGAGGACCGGCGCATGATGCACCATTGCAAGAGACGAAATTCGTCTTAGTCAGTGGTTTTCGCCCGAGATCCGTGAGCAGACGGAAAAGCCACGTTCATCGAGTTGAGACAGGCATGAATGGTACATGCCGAAAGCACCAAAGTCGGACGTGAACCATTTTGTCCCTCAACCTTAAAACTTGCCAAAGGCCCGACGGAGTGGGACACATTGAAACACAGACGTGAGGGCGGGCCTTTCATCGGAGTGATGGTCAGCCCCAAGACGAGAAGCATTGGACTCAAAAAAGTGTCGGATCTAACACGCGGAAAGCTGTGGAAAGCCTTCAACACGGACAGCTCGAAGAGACAAAGAAGAGCTTTAAACTGCAGGCCGACAGCCTCGATGCGAGAGTTCAAGTTCAGGAAAGTTTGTTTGGCGACAGGCTCGTGAGGTCCAACCCGCAGGAACACACGGAATAACTCGTTTAGAGCAGAGTGTGGCCGCTTCGAATCGTTTTGAGCCACACGAGACTTTGGCGGTGAACTTTGCAACTTCGTACAGAGGAGCCTAGTTGCGAAAGCGAGCCGTTCCAAGAAACCGTGGCACAACAAGCACCCCAACATCTGGTCCATGATTCAGCGCTCCTCAAAGCCAGGACCGTGAAATAGCCTTGGCTGCAGTGAAGAGCAGTGGTGCAGCTCTAAGGCAGCACCCTTCGTTCTTATGATCTAGGTTTGTAAACTTGCAGCACTCTTGGAGATACTTGGCACCGCCTTTTCGCAAAGACCGGGAAGTGGTGCTTGGAGCTGAGCGCTTTGCATTAGCACACGAGCAATCAGGTCGAAGATGTTTTGTTCTGTCGTTTCCATCTCGCCTTTCGCGGCGTTCTTTTATGTCTTTTCGTGCCTTCTTTCATTTGCTTCGCCTCAACCAGAATCCCAACCGCTCCCTTCCAGGCTCGCTGCCGTTTGCAGTTATGGCCAGGCCTGGCTGAGGTGCTCAGGTTGAGTAATTCAAGCTAAACATGTACTCAAGTCAGGCATTGAAGTTTGTCCTTGATGAAGACCTGATGCTGGGCATACCGCTAGTTAGCCGCTATTTAGTCCCTGAATCCTTCGCCACTCCAGTCTATCTTGCAGGTGCAAGGTATTTCAAACATGCTGCATCTGCACCAACTTCATAAGCCGAGGAAGCGTGATCCGGAGATTGCACTCACAGCAGTGAAATCGGATTTCGTGGCGTTTCAGCACGTGGCACCGGAGCTCGCTCAGACCAATCCCCTCATTGCACTTGCGGCGGTCAAGCAGAGTGCAAAAATCTTCAAGAGCCTGCCGGATTCGGTGAAATCAGATCGAGAGGCTCGCCGCGACTCGCTGTCCGGAACAGAGCAAAGCGTATGGGCAAGTCGAAAGAAGGTGGCGCTGGCAGCTGTGAGCAACGATGGCTTTCTGCTGAACCGAATCAACGAGCACCTGCAGATTGATCGCCACCCCGACACCTTGAGCCCGTGGTCATGAGATATGCAGAAGTGCTCTCGCAAGGTGACATCGTGCTGGCGGCGGTGAGCAACAGTGCTGTGTGCCTCGGCTAAGTGGTAGGTGAGCACTGGGTGTGGTCGTGTAGGTGAGCCAGTGCCCAACTGCTGCAGGCTGGGCTATGCATGCCCAGAAATGCGGGACGATCGGGAAGTGGTAATGGCTGCGGTGCGTCAGGAGGGGACCATGCTGCAGTATGCTTCAGGCGAGCGTGGATGTCGGTGAAGCATTAGCTTCCTAAGTTACTGGGTTCGGCGAGTCCTCAGGCAGCCTGAAGTCCGACGCAGAAGTTGTCCTTGCGGCAGTGAAGCAGAATGGTGGCTTGGAAAATCCGGAAAACTTGACCTGGCACCGAACCTCGGAGACTGTCTCAGGCTTCGCCGTCGTCTACGCAGATAGACAGCTTCGCAGTCGGCGCGATGTCTTCCTTGAAGCCGTACGCAGCAGCGGATCTGTGCTGCAGCCGCTCGGTTTCTGCTGTGCAACCGTGATCGCTGAACCCACCATCTCCATTTGCAGTGATTTGCTGCAGGTGGGCAGCCCCCGAATTCCGGGAGGATTTGCAGATTGCTTGTGCTGCCGTAGCCAGCAACCCTTCTGCCGTAATGTGACTTCGCTGATGACAGTGTTGTTGCTTCATTCGTCCTTCTCGCAATCCCGCACGTGTCCCTAGCGAGGTTTGTTGCAGAGGCTGGGTGGCAGGGTCTCACCTCTGTCTGCAGGATTCTGGCGAGTAGTGTAGACCTGAGAGTACTCATATGCAGGACTTGAAGCAAAAGCGCACCTTGGCTTCTGGCACGTTTGCCAGCTTTTTGCATGTGGAAGTATCGAGGCGGTCGTGTTCCCATGCCGTCCATTGCCTTCTGAATGCAGACTTTCTTGCTGAATCCTTTTTGTTTGTGTGCAAAGGTAGGTTCTGGCTGGCCGCCTTACGTCGCAATCCTGCCGTGGCGGAGTTCCTTCCCAAACGATTTCGTCGTGACCAAGGATTGTGATCTCAAAGCTGTGGCTGACAGTGTAATTGCCAATGACCCTGCGCAGAGGGTTCTTGAAGATTCGGGTCCCTTTTGAAGTTTCTCACTGCAGGCCTTCGCTTGCTGCTCAGATCAACACGCTCTGCGCGCCTGAGATGTAGCCGAAGGAGGGTCCACGTAAAGCGGACGCGGCGCAAAACGGGATTACTGCCAGAGTGCTTGTGGACTTGTCGTCCGCGGCCTGGTGAGCTGAAGGCCTACAAAAAACTCGATTCGGAGAAGGGCGACTTGGAGGTAAACGGACAGCGAACACTCCGTGGAACAAATCCAAAGCCGTCGTTTTTCGCGGCAGGCGAAGCTCCGAACAGCAGGTGGGAGGGCGCTGCCTCCACAGGTTGTGGCCAAAGTCCAATCCGCCATCGCAGCAGGCACTGTGTCACTTGGGGACCGGGATGCGATTTCTTCATTCATCGCCTTGCTGAAGTGTGCTTTCCATTAGCCATTGGCTGCATGTCCATCATACAAGACCTACTGATTCCGGAAGTCGCCCCGTTGACATGAGTAGCCTGTTGAGCGCTTCATCGAACTGTAGTAGATTAGCGTAGATTGTTAGGAATCGTCCTGTTGGCCCTGAGCCTTGGAGTAGGGCTTCTCTTGGACCTAGACGGCGCCCCAATGCTTGCCACAAGCTCTTTGCGGAGAGATGGCCGGCACTGCCATAGAGTCCTGCAAGCTGTGCTTACAAAGGCTTAGCCGAGGTGGGGCTCCTGGAACCCCTTAAATAGGAACAGACTCCCGCACGATGTGGCAGGCCGCACCAGGACCCTCCGCTGGCAGCATGTCTTTCACAAAGACTGCATCCAGGCGCCGGGGAGGGTTGACTAACCGTATCCATGGCGGTGGTAACCGGGTGAACCCAGCTCCGCAGAAAGTGTGAGAAGCCCGGCCTCTTGAGGCAAGCCAAGACCCAAAAAGAAGGCCACGGCGCTTGTATTGGCGCGTACCCTGTCATCCGACGCGTACTAACTAAGTCAGCCCTAACTGTACCTAACAGAGTCTCTATAGTGTTCGTCCGAGCCCTCGACCATGCTCAGCTTTCCCACAGCTGGCGAAGGAGATGCGCAAGTACTGCAAGAGCGACGATGATTGCCAGGGCCTGAAGTGGCTACCGATCACGATCGATCACCGTGGCAGCGTCGGGTCTGAGCATTCCAACTGCAACTCTCTTGAGACTCTTGAGGTCCGCTCTGCAGATTGTCATCTTACTCGTCCAGCCACATGCTCAGCACTTCATGCCTGTATTTGGACATGTGCGTGCCAACCAGCGTGCGCAAGACTCGCCTGCCTGCAGGCGAACGTGGGTCGGCAAGCATGATGCTTGAGCGGAGTGGACAAGCATGGCTGCAAGGCGAGGTGGCGCTTCGGCATAAGCCAGGATTCTGTTCGGAGACATCGTTTTAAACCTTGTACGTGAAGCAGAGCCGGTGCTTCAATTTCACCACTGAGCTCAGGAACTAAGTGTGAGCATGCTTCACGCCGCTGTGCGGAGAGACCCGTCGCTGGGTTTCAGACATGAAGACAGTCCGCAGCCTCGTGCAAAGCCTAGCATGATTTGTGACACTGTGGCGTGCTTTGATGGGTTTCAGGCACAACGCGATTGCCTGTGCACATCTCAGCAACCACTACAGAAAGGGCACCGGTGTCGACAAGGTGTCTCGCACGGACTGGTTCACATCCCACGCCATCAAAACTTGGTCAAGACTTGGTGCCGTTGCGAGGATCTCGCCAAAGCGAAGCTTTACGAAGAGCAACTTCTCGGCGCACTTGGCAAGGCAGATGGCTTGCTTCGGGCAAAGAAGCATCCGAGCGGTGTACTAACACTAGTCACTCCGCTAGTCAGTTGTGCAGGACAGAGCGGGCGATCCAGCTCCAAGCAAGAGGAGGAACAAGGCAAAGCACTGCATCAGGAGACCCCAAGCATTCCAGGGTTTGAAAGCAGCTCGCCATCCACCGTCAGAAGACCATGCTAGTAGCACACAAGCTCCAAACGTAGTTTCGTTTCTACTCGTAACTGCTCCGAGCGCGGGTGGCCTGCACTTTGCACCAGAACCGTGGCTCCTTAAGTTCGACGTTGACTGCAGCGTTGAAAAACTCTACTACAAGACTGAGCAACTTGCTGTGGCGGTCCAACTAGGCTGAGTCAGGTCTTTGCGGCTTCTGCTGATCATTCTCGTTAATTGGTGCTGGATGCAGTGCGTAGTAGATGTCATTGTGCAGTCTTGTAGTGATCGTCATCTTCCTGCAGACGGCAGGAGCCAACAAGCAGACAAGACGCACCCAGCAGGCGACGCGAGTGATCCAGCATTCGCACGGGGTGCTGTTGCAGCGAGACCAGCTTCCGACGTGTACAGGTCGTCGAAAAAACAGTCCGCCAACGTCGAGAAGCCCCTTCACGAGGACTCGTGGTCGTCATGCTTCAACTCGCAGCATCTCACAGCCTCGCAGCAACTGTCTGAGAGGCCAAGATCCAAGAGATCAAGCCGAAGCCCAGGTCGGAAAAGGAAGGAGACCTTCCTTGCCGTGGGGCTCTTGATTTTTGCTTCCGTCCTGTTCTGCACTTGCAGCGCTCTGTCGAGGCCAGGCCTAAGGCTGCGGCAAAGCGCAGTAGACAGGAAGCGGAAGGCTGGATCTGCGAGTTTTTCCGCTGGAGTGGATAGGTGCCGTCGGTACGAGCAGTGACGAGCACGGAAAACGCCAGCAAAACTGACTATACGGGCGGTGTGCAGGCTAGGGATAGAAACGATCCAACCCGAGTTGAGCCCTAGGGTCGAGGTAGTGTGACTGCAAAATGTCACCTTCGTCCTGCTCATCCTCGCCTGAAGAATACTTACCTCCCTGCCCACCAAAGGCCGAAAAGACAGGAGTCGAGAACCAAATATGTCCTCGAGCTCAAAACCGAACAGAGGCATCCTTGAGATGGAGAACAGGCCTGGCCAGCACGTATGGAAAAAGCCTGACCGTTCCTGTACAACAACCACGTCAGGCGGCTCGATGTGGCAACATGGCACCGGCACAGCAATAAACTCCCAAGCAGAGTCGCCGTGAGACTCGCAATTGTCATCCAATACAAGCAACGTTGGCGCAATCACGATGGGACTGCCTCTGCCTGCTTGGCGCGCCGCTGGCACATTTGGGCCGTGCCTCTCCGGGAGAAACCGGAGCAAAGGACCACCAGAGCCAAAGCCCCAAAAGGCCGGAAACGTTTTCGAGCGGGGGCCCTTCCACCGGGGGTGGGACCTCTTCTCAAGCCGGTGACAGTAGTGTTGGCGCGCTGCTTCTCTTCAAGCTTCGAGAAACAATAGCAAGGGAGGGAGGGAATGTGAGAGAGAGAGAGGGCTCGTGTTTGGCTTTTTTCGCGGTCTTCTGCTAGTTCGGTGTTACACTTCCAGTTCTTAGTTAATGGCCAGCGGGAGCGGTGTAGATGAGCTCCCACAAGGGCGGGGCGGTCGGAGGGAAGAGGAATCCATGGAAAGAAGAAAGGAAGGAAGCGAGAGAGAGAGAGAGAGAGAGAGAGAGAGAGAGCGAGAGACAAGGGCCGTAGCGCGAGAGCGCAAGAGGGCAGGGGCAACTCTGCTCTCTAAACTGCGTGCAAGCAAGCAAGCAAGCAAGCAAGCAAGAGAGCGAGAGAGAGAGCAAGCGTCGTATACTTTACGGCTTAGTCATTTGCTGAACTACATTCGTTGTTCACTCCCCTTAACTAAACAACGATCGGGTGGGCTTTATGCCCCGGGGCTTTGATCGGTCCCCATGCCCGGGAGGGAGAGTCAGAGAGAGAGAGAGAGAGAGCGCCCCTAGCCCTGGCGAAAGAAAGAGAGGGAGAGAGGGAGAGAGGGAGGGAGGGGGGACTGAGGAGACTCAGGGACGATCGGCCATGCCAGGCGGAAAAGAAGACACAGCGACGAGGCCGAAGGGACGTGGTCGTCTGCAATCTGCTGTCTCAAAACGATGCAGGGCTGGCGTGCAATCGGGAAGCTGGGATCCGGCTGCAGGCTCGGGAGTTCCCGAACCCCTCCGACTGGATTTGGGCCCTGTGCCAGATGAAGATGTGCTGCTCAAGTCCTATGCTGCGGCTTCGTCGCTAGTGGCTTCACGAGTTGAGGCTCTGGCGACTTCGGCATTATGAGACGGTTGGTGGTAGATGCTGCATTCGCGACCACAGTAGCCTGCAGGCTCTGGCTTCTCGGCCGGATGAATCCCTCGAGCAGCCGGCCGCATCGTCCTGCGCGAAAGATGCCGCGCCCCGATCTCCGTCCTCGCCTGGCGACAGCGTCGACTCGAACGAGAAATTGCTGAGCAGGCACATGGATGCACCGCGCTGAAGTGTCCCCAGCCCTGCCCAGTCTGTAAGCGTGAGGCTGCAGGGGTTATTCGAGGAGATCTCGAGTGGATCCGACGAGGCGGAGGCCGAAGTGGCCGAAGCGACGGATGAGGGCTCCAAGACGCTGCACGACAGCCTGGCACCGCCCGTTCGAAAGGAGGCCGAGGAAGCCGAAGAGCCGGAAGCGGAGCCAGCGGAGCCTTGCGAGGCTCCAGCTCCTCGGCCGAGCCGGCGACGGCCACGACCCAGTGCGCGGGGGCCGGAGCCAGCGGAGCCAGTGGCGGAGCCCCCGCAGCACGTGGAGCCTGCGGAGCATGCGGAGCCGGACCGCTCCCTCGCCACTGAGACTGGCCCTTCCGACCCAGAGCCGGCGCTCCCCTCGAAGGCAAGATGGGAGGAGCTAAACGAAGCAGGACCGTATAGCCTGTGCGGTTCACTTACTCCTTGAGTTTGACGTGCGACATGATGCGGATGTGGAGGCTCCTCAAAGAAAATCCTTTGCGGAGACCGCGGAGCCACACGACAAAAACAGCTACTCGGCTGGAGTGAGCAAACTACGTAGCCCTTCTGGGCAACGTTTATCCAAGGATGCAAGAGCTTCCGGATCCCCGCCTGAGCCACGGGTTCAACCGGCGTTGCAAACACGTGCAGTGTTTGTACGTGAATTTTCAAGCATCTCGAGGTTGAGGGGGTCTTGGTTCTCAAGAATCAGAACTACGGTGCTGCGATCGTCACAGTGCCTACCGCGAGAGTGCGGCAGGCGATGATTTGCATTTAATTTCCGACACCATATGGCTTTGTCATGTCATACACTTATTGGGGAAACCTGTCTAGGACGGGCTCCTGGTGTGCAGGCCATGGTGGACGCTTGTCAGAGGGTAACGATTCAAGACGAGAAAGTCAAGGTGAGCGCTTATGAAAACCAGGAGTTTGTTGCCGCAGAGTTGCATTGCTGCTCACTGCCTTCTTGAGTTTCGCCTTACCAGTCTGCAATATAGTTTATTTGCATGATCAGGACACTGCTCTCTATGTCTACTGGTCGACGAAGGTCCATGCCACCATGCTGCAGAGGTCTCGGAGTGCAGCCTTATTGGATTTCAGGATGGCAGTGCTTCCAAGCTGCCGCAAACAGCGCTCGAAGAGTCCGGCCCTCTGACAGAAGTTTGAGCCGCATAATCCTGATCAAGGGTTTACATGGGTTTGCTGCCGCAGGACTTGGCAGAGACGGGCAGAGCTACTGCTGATTGAATGTTGCAGGTATTTTCGCAGCAAGTACGACCAGGTCAACACCGTGCTGGAGGACTTGAGCAGTGCAGGGCAGTCATGCGTTTTGCCATAGGTGCAGCAACAAAGTGCAACTAGCAATGCCGCAGGAGCAATTCCGAGAGTGGTTGCGCGGCCTTGACAAAGGCTTGTACACGTGAGCAGTGGCGAATTGAATTTGATTTCGCCTGCAGGCAGAGGAGTTCTCCTGCAGTACTTCCCAGCGTGTCGAGCTTAGAAGCCAAGATCAGGAAGAGCAAACAACTTCCAGTCTTGGCAAGAAGAACGTCAGGACTTTTTGCTTCCGAGGCTGAAGCAGAAGTTCAACGCCGACACCTCACGGCTCCTCTCGATGAAAGTCGGTGGTGCTGGCAGTGCTGGCGTTAGTACCTCGCCTGCACTGAATTATCTTTGTAAGCTTACCTTGTTGAAACGGTTGTTTGATTATTTCCAAGGAGCCATCGACCCTGCCTTGTGGGACATGTGCGAGATCAAGCCTCTGGGGCATCGTGCCATGTTTTCTCGTGGCGGCTCGGCTGCAAAACACATACGTGTCCTTGCGAGAGCCCTTTTGGGAGCCTTTGCTCAAGGCATTTGTGAGCTGGCAGACCAAATGCCGGCGCCACGCTGTGGAGACTGAGCAACTCCTCTGATGGCACGGTGAAGAGTCGTTTCACACGTCTTGCAACGGGTTTCCAACGGTGCGTCCGCTGGTTATTAGCAGAGAAACCTCATGCGACGGTAGGCCGTAGGCTCACACAACCTGAGCATATTTTTCTTTGCGCTTGTGTGAAGAAAGTTCAGTGCCGTTCTGAAGCAACAGCGAGTGTCAGTCATGAGCATGTGCTTCTCATCGCATGTTCCCCGTCTCAGCTGAAACCTGTCAGTTGTGATCGTGAGCCGTACGGTTTTCTGCATGGTCGCAGGCAAGAAGCAAGTGTCTGAGATGAGAGCGACGGCGCTCCGGTCATGTTGACTGCGAAAACGTGCACAGGGACAGCTAATTACTCGATTGGCCTTTCTAGTTGACTCAACAGCATTCATTACGGCCTACAAGTAAGCTGTCGCTTTACTTTGAACGTGATGGTCATGTGGCGATACCAACTTCGAGCAAAGATAGGATTCGCCCCGAAACTTCACGTCTGCAGACAAAGCAATGTGTCGAGAGTGCTTTCATGGTCTGGGCTTTATGACCTTCTCGCCAGGTGGCTGTGGAAATTCAACAGCAGCTACCGCAGGTGCTTGGTTCTGCAGGTTCCTCCCATCGTGCGTTGCTCAGTCTGTGACACTGGAGGTGTTGGAAGAGGTCATGCGAAGCAAGGCTGCCAGAACGAATTGATGTCATGGACAAAGCGCCCATGCGATTCGTTTGAGCCGTTCGTCAGCACGGCACAGGCAGCAGAGCTGCAAAAGTTGCTGGATAAAGGATCGCAGGACAGCGCTTTCTTTTGCCGTTTGAGCCAAAGTGAAGAGCAGTCGGACCCAGTCGGATCGAATCGCCCCTTTGACTCTGGACGAGTCTCGGAGTGCATGGCTGAGTCGGCCTTGAGGTTGCTTTCCACGTATGTCGGGGCGGCGCATCCTCTTTTCCCAATTCTGTTAAACTTCTCTTTTGGCCAAGTCTCAGAGCGACAACGGCCTAGCTTGAACGCAAGCTTCGCTGCTGGAGCCTGGAAAAGCAGAAACCATGTGGAGGAGTGGAAAGAGAAGTATGCTATCGAGTGCGACAGAAGACGCAAGCCATCGACTCAGTTCACTGTTTGTCAAAGGTGACTTTTGTGAGGATGAGTACTGAGGTTGCACAACCTGGTCCAGGAATTGAAAGGCCTGTTCAAGCTCGACCACACAGTAGGCTTCGCGGCTGCGAAGCAGGCAACATCCGTGTATACTGCCGGGTTCGACCGATGACAGAGGCAGAGCCCAGCCCCCAGAAGCGCTTCTAAAGGGCTTCTGTGCTGCCTGCGGCCCAAGACAAGGGCAGCCCACGGCTGCTGCATCAGCTTTCCAGGACCAGATGAGGCAGGGTGTGATTCGAAGCAGCTCTGTGACAGCCGCGCTAGCCCATCCCTGTGACAGATCCAGATCAGCAATGCAGACATGGGCACCAAGAAGTCTCAGTCTGAGATGAGTACAGCTGATATCTTGTGAAGCTGTTGCAAGTTCATGATTACACCTTTGGCATAGAGTCTGGAGCACTGCTGCCAAGATGCTTGTAACATGTTGCTTCAGGTCTGAGAGCCTGCTGTGTTATTCCCGAAAGGCTCGAAAGCACCGCGAAGGGTTCTTTGGAAAGAGCACTTGCCCGACACCGCCAATCCGTTTTACGCAGCGAGATGAGCCTTTTATCGTGCGTGTCGAAGCGCCGATGTGGTGCCGTCGCCGATGATCCCTCTGCGGGGATCGTGCGTGTCGAAGAGCACCTACACAGCACTACATCGCAGCACCTACGTTGCACCAAGATCACAGCACCTGCAACACGGCCAGATGAGCGTCCCTGAAAGTGTCGAACTCATTGCTTTCGGGATAATCGAGGCCTAGTTGTTCTAGCCGCATCCTCTTTCTCTCGCTTGGCTGTATCCCTCTCTCTCTCTCTCTCTCTCTCTCTCTCTCTCTCCCTTTCTTTTTCTCTCTGCTGCAAAGGAGCTTCCAGTTCAACGAGATCTATCGACAAAACTCGAGTCAGGCCCGACTGCCCCAAATCATAGCCCGATCTCCGCGGATTTTTTGGCTTCTTGTGCAGTGAGTGTCCAAGCTTTTCATAACGCCTCTTTGCTTTTGCATGCCTCAGGTTTACGAAGGGATATGAACAGCATTGAGCCCGTGACTTGACACAATGCTTCTCAGCTCATGTCAGGAAGATCTCTTCACTGGAATCCGGGATTTAGTTGTCTCGATGCTGGATGGCTGTCTCCTCAGCCTCCTTTCTGGCATTGAGACATAGACACACCACAACTGAGATGCGACAACCAGGTTACAACGTCTGCATGTTTGCCTACGGTCAGACGGGCTCTGGCAAAACGCACTCCATGCAGGGGACAAGGACTGCAGCTTAGACAGTCAGCAAGTCTGTGTCGTTTGCCAACACGTCCAAACGAAGAAGCTGGGATGTTTCCACTTGGACCACAGCCCTTTACCAATGCCCGCAGCTCTTCAGGGACAATCCTGGCGTCTACACGCGAACCTTCAACGAGCTCTTCAAGGCTTTGGTTGTGCCTCGCTCTGCCTTTGCTTTCTTGCCCTGGCTCTTCCTCCATGCACTTTTTTGCGAACGACCTCCGACAGGTGGCCAAAGAAAGGACTGGCTGGAAGATTGAGCTGAAGGGTGTGCGCTGCCCAGGGCAGCTTTGCCATGCGAGGGTGGTGGCGGCGTTTTTGTCTGCTGCCAGGCCTGTGTGGAGATCTACAACGAGGCTCTGAAGCCCGGGCTGCTTTCGGTGGTTTTCAAGCCGCGTCCAATGCTCGGCTCTCGTTCAGGAGATTC
This sequence comes from Symbiodinium necroappetens, assembly GCA_905231915.1. Lineage (NCBI taxonomy): Eukaryota > Dinophyceae > Suessiales > Symbiodiniaceae > Symbiodinium > Symbiodinium necroappetens. The sequence continues at coordinate 31,164 of CAJNJA010010442.1, forward strand.
GAGACCTTCTCGGGCCCGGTGACAAGAAGCAGAAGCTTCAGGCTTTGGCTTGGGCTGCGGCTTTCAGAGGTCGAACTGTGTAGAGATGGAACACCTCAGCGCAGGTCCGGCAGGGCAAGGAAGGGAACTACGTGCCCGGATTGACGATGCAGAGCCTTGCTTTCAAGAGAAGCGGCATAAACAAGGGCACCGTGAGGGGTGGCCGCCTGCGATCAGGCCGGTGAACAACGCCGAGGAAGTTGAGATGCTGCTTAGCACGGCTCAAACGTCATGGACTTACACTGCAAGGGCTGCTCTCAGTTTTCTCAATTAGCATTTTCCTGTGCTGTATTCGCTGAGGAATCGAACGGTTGCTGCCACGGACATGAATCTGCACTCGTCTCGTTCGCACCTTGCTGCCCGGATCCGAGATTGCGTCAGTGTAGTGGGCATAGCATGCATGCTGACCAAACACCGAGCCTCAGTTGTTAGCGGGGCTCCCGAAGGTCCAAATCTTAGGGACGATGACAAATCCTGACGGCAAGCAGTTCTTGTCGGCCATTACTCTGGTGCGCCCTGGATCTTGAGCGACAGAAGCGGCAGGGGGGAAGTCTTCAGTTTGCCTGCTGCGGAGGTGGATCTGGCAGGCTCCGAGCGTCTGGCCAAGTCTGGCGTTGCGGGAGACCGTGCCAAGGAGGTCTCGCAGTGTTCATGTGTAACATCATGGATAGCATGGTCTGATTCGATTCCTTGGAAGGCCATTGCCATCAACAAGTCGCTCAGTGCACTGGGAGATGTCATCGCTGCACGGGTCGCTGGGAGTTGCACGGGAGCAATCAGCTGGTTTTTCCTATCATCTGTGTTGTCAGGCGCAGAAGCAGGGCCACACGCCTTATCGAAACTCGGTGCTTACACACTTCCTTCAGGACTGCTGTGTTGCATGGCTGAGCCTTCCTGAAAGAAGATCGGCAATGTCAGGACTCCTTGGGCGGGGACTCCAAGACATTGATGCTGCTTCAGCTGAATCCTTGCGGCAGCCACGTCGAGGACGCTCTTGCGGAGTGTGAGGCGTTGTGTTCTCAAAGAATCTGGCTTTGCTATTCGAGGAGTCCATGTGCTCCCTGAACTTTGGGGCGCGCGTCAATGCCGTCGAGATGAAGAAGTGAGTCCCATGCCACTTTCACGTGCCACGCTGTCATCGATGAAGGCTAGCTTAGTGTAAGTGAGCAAATAGCAAGACTCAGCAAGACCTCGAGAGAGCCATCGCGCCCTGCTTACCCGACATGGCTCCATGAAGATGGCAGGGGCTCGCATCGCCGAGAGCATGCTCAGCACAGGAAAAGGAAGACCGGACCAGAGACCACTGCGAGCCTGTCGTGACTGCCAGTGCCAGTGCCATGCCCAACTCGGCTTGGTGTGGCTCGAGCTCCTTTTTTGCAGTGCAGCAAGACTCGTTCAGCAGTGCAGCAGCGGTCGTCTTCCCTCCACCCCTAACATGTTGTGGAACAGAAACACAGCCAGATTGCCTACGTGGAATCTGCATTATTGGTTCCACCTCGAATCCTCAGCAAGACTCTTGCTTGCCCTGGCCTTGCCTAAGGCTTGGGGCCTCGGGTGATGCATTGGACATGTTCGAGCTTTGAGGATCTTGGGGGGGGGGTACTTCGGACAGGGACGAGGTGATGCTTGAAACTTCTGGTATGGGCTCTTTTCGTCGCACAGCACATCAGCGATGAAAGCAGGCAGAGCATGCCAGAGCCCGTCGAGGAGAGATCTTAAACAGCTCCTTCTGGGGAAAATGCTTGGCAGCTTCAACAGCCCACTGAGAAGAGTCTGGAGTCAAGTGCATGGTTGAGAGCAAGCCGGCCAGTTCCCAAACAGGGCTGTGGAGGCATCAGCAACAGGAGGCACGAAGGCAAAGCGCTCCTCATGTCATTGTCTCCGAGACAAGCTGCAGAGTGTAGCCTGCTGTCAGCGGCAGAGAGGCAACGGTGAGAAGTGCAATCTGGAATGTGGCGCTACATGTACATGTGATGCACCATCTTCAGTAGTCGTTCCGTGTGCTGCTGTTTCGGGAGCCGTCTGTTGGCAGGCCATGATGCCCTCAGGCATCCCTGAATATGCCCCAGTCCTTTCCGAGAAGGAGGCGACAGAGGCCCTCGAAGCTGAATCTGGCGTGTGGGCTGCGCGGCTGTTATTTCGACGAAAGCAGGCTTTGAAGAAGTTTGTGAAAAAGAACCGGCTCTCGCCTGAGAAGCTGCCACCACTTCCAGGCTTCCAGGCTTCAAGGTCAATGCCAGTGCTGATATGATAAGGACTCCCAAAGACCGGGCGAAATTCATGAGCACCCCAACGCCGATGCCACCCTCAGCTGCTTGGCGAGATTTTTTCGCTTACAGCTTACATCAGCTTAGCTTGCAACTCAGGAGGAGACTGGTGAGCTCCGTCCTGACGAGCGAGGGCCAGAACCCTCAATGTCACTGCCTGGAACGATGCCAGGCTCGTCAGGGCTTGTCAGCGGTGCGAGGAAGCCAAGAAGCTTCCAAGAACTTTTACTGCTTGGGGGAGGCCTTGCCGATGCAGATGTCAGGATCTCAGCTTCTGCGATGTCGTGAGGTAAGCAGCCCGCTATATATGTTCTATTGTCGATTCTCATCATGCTTTCGGAAGGCATCCTTGAAGAAGCTGGTTGAAGAGAAGCTCGTGAAGTTTGACATCTTTGACTCCATAGACGAGGCAACAAGCTTTAGAGCAAAAGCCGACGCACCAGGGGGTGACGGTTTTGCAAACATGCTGCTACATATGGCACAGTATATCTTCACACACCTTGGCTGAAGGATGATAGGGACAGGGAGCATATGTTGCACCCTACAGGGCCTCTGTGCAACTTGGCGTAGATGCTAGCATCTAATCATCTTCCATGTTTCTGTTTACCTGCGTCAGATGCTGGCAGGAGCGCATTAAGGACTTCGAGGCAGCCGCCGAGCGAAGCGGCTTGGTGAACACAGAGTGTTAGTGGCGTTAGGCCTTTAATCAGGGCAGCGACACGCATGGAGGGTCAGCGCAAGCCAAAGTACAAGGCAAAGCACAGTCGAATTACAAGGAGTACAAAGCCAAGAACAAGAAGGCTGCCTTTCTTCAGCTTGCGATGCAATTCGCGGTGAACTTCTGGTGTGTGGATGCAAGATCGACCCGAACAAGTTCGCGTCCGTGACTGTGGTTCAACGCAGAGAAGATGGACACAGCGTCTGCCGGCATTGTAATTTCTTCAGTTGTCTCCACGAGCTCTGCAAATCAAGCTGCCAAGCATGTTCATGTAGCGCCGGGGCTTAGGCACTGGATCTTGCACTAACCATGTTGTTGTGCACGAACCCAGCACCGGCATATGTGAGTCTTCAGGACAGGCCGTGCCAGCATAGGAGAGCAGGCGAGATCAGCACACTCAAAATGAGACTGAGAAGAGTTCACTAATAGCAAGATGCCTTCTGTACAGAGGGCCGTCACTCCACGGTCCAAAACGACGCCGAGCACATTGCATTGTCCTGTGGCCCCGTCTGCGGCGCTGCTGTTTTTGAAAAGTATGGAGGGAGGTTCGGAGGTGCTTTAAGAGGAGAGTCCCCGCTTTTGAGAACGCTGTTGATGATTAAGGCCGACGAAGGAAGATAGTTCAAGATATTCATCACAAAAGGGGCAGGGGGAAGGGGGGGGGCGGGTGGAGGGTGGTCTGGCGCTTGGCTGGTTTCCCTTTCCAGATACCAGCACGACCGTGGTTCAACGATCAAGGGCGGGCTGATCGCAGGCGGCCAGACACTCTTAGCCCAGTACGCATGACACAGGCTGAACTGCATAAAGTACACACTGAAGATAGACTAAGTGAGTGAGGTGATTGGTGTTGTGACATCGCGACCGGTTCCCATGCCAGGTGATGACCTGATGTGCTTTGAGGCACAGGTGGTTTCGTGGGAATGCTTCTAGCTTGCAGCTGGCCAACGTGCGGATACGATTCATTCCTGTATGAAACCTGCTTGATGTAATGGTATTGGGCCGGTAGGGTGGATTGTATTGACATCTGCAGACCTCGGGTCGTTCTTCACTGAAGCGTTTGCTGTCGATTCCTTTCCATGAGGGGCTTAAAGGCGGAACAGGACCAGATATATTGCAAGCGACGGCAAGACATCAACTTAGGCCTAGTTGAGTTTCAATGCATCCCGCGAACGCGTTGCATGCCCATCCGACTTGGACACGACTTCCAACTTTTGGCGCGAAGCGCTGGATTACAATGCGGATGCCGCCTTGCCAGGCCGTCATGGTTGCCTTGTCTCCACAAGCACTGCTCGATTCGTCACTAGACTATCAACAGTATTCCTTGGAAAGGTAACGGCTTTGAATGAAAAGGAAGCTCTGGCTGGTAGTCTAGTAGGCGCAGCATCAGATGGCGGTCTAGAGTAGGCGCAATCCTGCGGCAAGGACAGACATGGTATCTCGCTATTGCTGAAGCAACTCAGTTGCAGAGGCAACAAGAGCATGCTGGCGTCATTCGCCTCGCATTGCTCACTCGACATGTTCAAGCTCGTCTTTGAAACATCATCAAACAAGTACCCGTCAAGCACGGAACTTCAAGAGACCATCAGATGTTTCAAGACTTGCATCTGTGTGCGGCTGATGCATCTAGGATGCCATAGTCCTTTCCAAATACACATACAACTGTAAGCACGCTTGGAAACTTTATCGCGATTGCCTGGCCCTACCGGGCAAGAGGCTTTGCATTGACTTGTCCATTGCAAATGATGTGAGTTTCCTTCGAAGTATGAGCCCTTACACCCTGGCCGGAAGACGTGCCATGAGGCCCATCTCAGCAACCAAACTTGTGCAACGGGATGACATAGCCAATACCACTGTATAAAAGGCAATCTTGGGTTCACGCGTGTCGGCCAACACACTTTATCCAAGCAGGCAAGTATAGTGTCTTAACAACGCCAGTGTCATGCTGTTCCCATTTTCCTGCAGGAGCTGTCGGCCCCGTGGTTGCCAGGAGAACAACCACCCGGCCAGTAACAAACGGATTGTTTATGAATGTTGAGCGGCTGCAGCTCCTGTGAAAATGAAGGCTCTACAGAAAGCAGCAGCGTGCCTTTGCTGAGCTGCAGAGTTAGACGCGTGCGTCCGTGTGTATGAGCAACAGAGGTTGTGGGTACCAATCTTGTGCTAGACAAGTCTCGTTTGCAGTAGCCCAGTGTTGGCTTTGAGCATGGAACTGACTGGCACTCCTCATGTGGATCAAGACGTAGTACTAGCTCTGCTGCAGCTGCAGGCCTTTGAGAAATTTCGCCACAAGATCGGTGTCCTGCTAAGCAGAAATGCACTTGCGTGCCTTGAGGGCTCAGTTTGCTTTGCGGATGTACCGCCTGTAGTGCTGAAGCCTTGCAACCCCCCCTGGTTCCACATCTTGCGGGCTCACAAGTGGCGCGGAGCGCGCAGGGCGCGCCTCAAAGAAACTCCAAGCAGGCTGCCTGCTGCTTGGTCACGCTCCTATACCACCCTGCCGCTGCCATGCTGTGGATGTATCAGGCGAGCACGCTTCTTCCATGGGCGCCTGAAATCTCACAGGAGTGGTTGTACTTTTTCACAGGGGCACTGTTGGTTTTTGGATTCAAGGTGTGACAGGAGATGACAAGCAAGATGTGGGGCAACAGGAACTGGCGGATTGGAAGTTCTAGCGGGCTAACCAAAGTGTGGGCTCAAGCTCAACAGAAAGGAAAAGGGGGTGGAGAATTACGGAACAAGGTGTCGGAGCCACTCCTAAACGGAAAGCTTATCAGCAGTAAGTACGTAGTTTCAGGTAGAACCCTGAATTGGACAGCAGAAGCTGGGTCGTGGGTCGTTTTGTAGGGTGGCCCTGCGAGGATCCGCCCAACTTTTTTGAGTTACAGGACCTATGCTTCTCACCCATGTCCGCGTCAGACTGATCTTCCTGGCGCTGCATCTCAACTGCATGATGCTGCGGAGAACGTGCCCTTGCACTGTGTTCCGGTGCTCGGTGCTCAGGCTTTTACACATTTCGAACGGCAGCAGCCTTGGTTGCTGAGCCTTGAGTTGACGATGCGACTGCAATCCTCGAGGGCAGATCACCGGTGAATTTGGGGATGCAGAGGCCTCCGTCTCGCTCACCGGATGATCTGGCTTTGAGTCGCTGCGGAGGCCCTCCGAAAAGAAGACACTGATCTGCGGCTCCCGCAACAGGATCAAGGCCATGCACAAAAAGCCGCTCGTGTACGATCCCTATAGACGAAGCGGTCACAATGCAGGTGACGAGCCTTTGTTTCTGCTCGTGACCTTCATGATCTTGAGAGCTGCCAGAGACTTATTATCTGGCGCTTGCCGCGGTGACGGGCTTGGCTTGTCGGTTGTGGAAACAAGTCTCGGCAACCCTCCGAGTAGCAGAACCTCCCTGATTCAGATTAGACCAGGTTTGAGCAAGTTTGGGCCGCCCACCAGGAGTTCAATTTGTGTGGAATGACCACGACTCGCCTGAGCAGTGTGGAGTTGGACCTCATCATCTAGGACCTAGGATGGGAGTGGACGGCGGTCATGTCTTGAGGCTGTGGCTCTGCGAAGCCTGCAAGAGAATTCGCAAGCATTGATGTGGCCCGAAGCCTGAGACAACTGAGCATTGATGCGGAAACAGACTTTTGTCGGCTGGATGTGCTTTCCGAGGCAGGGAATTGCGTTCGCTTGCTTCACACGCTGCATTGCGGGCAGAGGGCTCCTTGTCCGATGCCCAACTGCCCAGCAAGCCGGTTTCTGTCCAGACTGCCTGTACCTAGCCCTGCATTGAAGGGTGCTGATGCCGCGGCGGTCCTCCTGACAGGCAACCCCTTGCGCTTCCACTCTTAGAGCTTTTCTGTCTGCGACCTTTACCTGTTATCCAAGGCCTCCGTGAGTTCCTGCACGTTTACGGCCTCCGGACAGCGCTGAGGTCGCGCCTGCGAGAGAAGAAAAGGGAAGGAGTTCGAACAACCTCGAACCTCGAAGGCAGCTGTCTCCTGGCTGCTCGTGACAGAGCAGCGGCCGGTGGCGAAGGTGAGAGCGTCTTCTGGGCATCTACGGCCAAGTAACGAGTTGGCGCCAGATGCCCACCTCGCAGAATTGTGAGCAACTTCTGTGCTCAGAGAGCATAGCAAGGAAAGATCGCGTGCACGCCTGAAAATCCATTCCTCAATCCACTACCTAACCACTGCGCTTTCTGCCGCATGACGAAGTGTAAACCCGCGCCCAGTGCCCATGGGCTTTGTATGTAGCTGGGCTTTTGAGCCTGTCTAACAAGGCACAGCTGGGTGTTTTCAATAACGGCGCAGCTGGGTGTGTAGGTGATTCGTCGGGTTGGTCGAATCTGGCTCAAGTGGTCCATCAGGAGCTGCTGGCGGCCCAAAACAAATTTAAAATGACAACGAAGACAAGCCATGTTGCACAGTCGCAGTCTCCCCAAGCCGAGACCACAGAGCCCTCAACCATGGCTACCCTTGTACAGAGCTATGGCGGCGGACTTACTGAGAAAGGGGGGACCTGTCTCGACACGTCAGTGGGCCGGCCCGGTGGGCCCGGACGTCGAGGCCTGCAGCTGGTGGATCGCAGCGGCAAAGACTTTGATGTGCTGCCGACCCAGTGCCTTCTCCATCACTGCGCGTGCTAATCGAGCCGGAGCCCAGGCAGCAGCTGACCGCATCTGACGTTATCGCGTTGTACTTCAGTGCTCACTGGTGCCCTCCCTGCAGGCCAGTCGCGAAAGCAAAGTGCGGTTTGTGCGTTGCCCTTTTGAACGTAGATTGATGTAGAGACGGTGTAGAGCTGGCTGGTAGCAGGGGAACTAGATGTGATCTTCAGATATGATCTTGTGGGTCGCCCCGTTCGGGGCATGTACTGGCATTAGCAGAGACCCAGACATGGGCATGGATGTGCAGGGGATTCACGCCGCTCTTGAAGAAGTTCCATGCGACTCGGATGGACAATTTCGTGAGGCACAGTATTTGGGGGCAAGCCGCATGTCAGCTGCAGGCAGCTATAGGTTTACTGAGCGTGCCTGGCCTGAACAGCTGTTTGGATCTCGACTGCCTGTCCAGCCTCCCTCTCCCTGCTCTCTCACTCACTCTCACTCACTCACTCACTCACTCACTCACTCACTCACTCACTGACTCACTCACTGACT
>CAJNJA010010444.1:0-14185 GCA_905231915.1 Symbiodinium necroappetens
TACTACTACTACTACTACTAGCAAAATACCACAGGCTCTGCTCCGGATGTCGTTTCCAAGCCATGCTGCATAGGGTTTCAAGGGGCATATATCTAGATAGGTTGTGAAGCTTCATCTAAGGATGGAGGGGTATGTAGAATGAAACTGTCTAGAAAGGTGAGGTAGCCGCAATGACAGCCGAAAGATGTTACACCCCAAAGAAACCCGGCCCTCGAACATGCACACCCTATGTAAGCCCTATAACCCAGTCCTCCATACTATTCGCATCCCAGGACAGCTGAGCTCTGGCCTCGCCCGTGGCTGTTGGCCGACGGCTTTTGTTAAGGGCCTTTTTTATTTAGATGCTTATAGTGTTGGGTTTCCTATAGCTTCCTTGTTTTATGTCCATAGATGTCAGACATGCTTCCCTTTCCGAAGGGCTGAATACTCTAGAGCCGTCGGAATGCAAGGAAATTACCTGTCCTTTTTCATCGAATGCAATGCCTCGCTTCCGACACGAGACTATAGGCTTTATAGGGCTGTAGGGATGAGACAAATGAGAGAGGGCAGCATTGTATCCGACTGTGTTTCGCTGCTTCATTGCTGAGAACTCATGTCAGCTGAGCTGCAACAAATCAGGCTGTGCCAATGTGGCTCGCTGAGTGCGAGTTTGTAGATTGTATAAGTGCTTTTCATACTCTACCTATAGTCTCCATTGTAGNNAACTCCCAAACCCTAAACCCTTAAACCCAAAAACCACAAACCCCAAACCGATTCGCACTTCAGCTCTGATCCACCCCCAGCTTGAACACGTCCTACTTCTCGTCTATGACGCCTTGTATCATACGAGTCCTATACCTATAGTCTCCATTGTAGTTCCTTTTTGTGGGTTAACCAATTCAGGAGCTACAATGGAGACTATATAGGTATATACTAGCAGTCTTCTTAGGGGTTGACTGTCAAGCTTCTAGCCACACCCTCAATGTGCTACACCCAGAAGTTGTGACATCACTACATAATGCTCAGAGATCACGAGATATATGTTCAGAGATCACGAGATCCTGCTCCGAGATCACGAGACGTCACGCGAGTTCACGCGAGATCTCGCGATATCTCGCGATGTCACGGCATATCTGAGCCTTTGGGGACCACCCACTGCTTTGCCCGACCCCTGTGGCCTTCGGAAGAGTATATATGCGATTCTGCACCCCAAAACAGGCCGTGAACATCACGAGTTTTTACCGAGATCTCGCGAGAAAAACCGAGATCTTGCGTGATAATTTAGGCACAGAAATACTACCCCCCAGAAGCATCCTTGTCATCCCAAATTCACATACCGCACCAGTAGCAGCTACTTCACACTAAAGCTCTGCTAGAAGTCCAAAACCCGACCTCTCAGCCCATGCTGACCTAAACCCATAGGCCCTATAAGCCCTATAAACTCTAAACCCCTAGAAGCCCTAAGCCCCAAACCCTAAGCCTCAAGCCCGAAGCCCTATACTGTAAGCCCTAAGTCCGAAGCCCTAAAACCTAGGCCCGAAACCCTAAACCCTAAAGCTTGAGCCCTAAACCCTAGAAGCCCGAAGCCCTGAACTCTAAGCCCCTAAACTTTTAAACCCTAGAAACCCTCAACCCTATAAGGCCTAAACTCTAGACTCTAAGCCCCTGAGCCCTGAAACCCCTAGCCCCTGAACTCTGTAAACCCCATAATAGCCTAGAAGCCCTAAACTTTAAGTTCCGAAACCCCAGAGCCCTTAACCCTACAAGCCCTACAACCTCTAAACCCAAAAAACATAAACTCTATGCCCCGAAGCCCTAAGCCCTTCAGCCCTAAACCTTATAAGCCCTACAAAACCTAAAAGCTTAAAAGCCTATAAACCCTAAAACCCATCTGGCAGGTCCCGATGTTTCTGATAGAGCAGCTGCAGCCGATGCTGCCGATTCTTCTGATGCTGAAGGCCAATTCAGCACCAGACATATTTGTGATCTATATCTATCTATCTATCTATCTACCTATCTATCTATCTATCTATCTATTTCTCTATGTACCTATATAGTCTCCATTGTAGTTCCTTTTGGGGGTTACCTTTTCGGATCCTTAATATAGGTTTGGTTAGACCAAAAAAAGGTACCACAATGGAGGCTGTAGGTATCTCTCTCTCTCTCTCTGTCTCTATATATATGTATATATATATAGATAGTTTCCATATAGTTGTTTTTTTGATGGTTGAACCAATTGTATATGTTCAGGCGGATCCGATAAAGTAACCCCGCAAAAGGGATTAGAATGGAGACTATTCACCTACATATATTATATACGTATATAGAGACAGATAGATTGTGTGTATGTATGTATTTATAATTTATATATGTATATGTGTGTGTGTCTGTACATTTGAAGGTTCTATTCGCTTGATCGTTTCCCCTCTAGAATCATCCTGTAGTGTTCCCTCTGTGCTTCTCTATGGATTTACATAAGGGGGCAGCTAGGTCGTATGTCCCTTCCATTCTTCGCCACCCTCCCCTGCTGTGCAGAAGCTGATCATGGATCGCGACCAGCCTCCTCGAGCGCCAGAGGAGGTGGCTGGCCTGTTTCCTCGGTCGGGTCGGATCGTATATGGTTGTATAGACTTAGTAGGAGTCATTTCGAAACCTTTGCTTGCTTTTCGGGCCGATGTGTGCTAGCTTTGCAACAGTGGATGCTTTGCATGATGGCTGCTGCCCTGGATGCATGCACATGTACCATGAATGTTTTGCCGCTTACAAGCTGTGCAGAGGAAAGCTTTTGGCTTTGGGTAGTTTTCAGGAAGGGTTTGTCAAGCCCTCGCAGAGCATGGAGGAGGGCAGAGCTACTCAGCTTACCTTGGAATGATGTACCGGCTTGCCTTACATAGCATGCTGAAACCGAGAACCGAGGCTGCCCAAAGACATGTCAAGCTGGAGCCGTCGACCCCTTCCAAGCTTACTTGCACCAAGTTTGGCATGGACATCTCCATGCTGTCTCCCGAGACACGGCAGATGACCCTCACTTTGCAGGATACGCCTGCCTCCCGAGACTTGGTCGCTCAGCTTTGTGAGCTGTCTGAGGCACACGTGCCCCCAGGCCCGCCGTATAGATCAGACCGATGTGCACCGTTTAAACATGGCAATGCTTATGTATGTGTTTCGAGCTTTTGGTCGGGCCATGTGTGATCCATATAGTATGTATAGACACAAACATCGGAAGGTTATCCCCTGCCATGCTTCATGTGCATCTGGAAACCATAGCATGGTCCCTACCATGCTGTCGTAACCCATGAAGCCAAAAGCCCAACCTAGCACCTTAGTTACCTATATTGCAGAATTCATGCATACATGCCTACATAGACACGCACACATACCAAGATGCATGCCAACTTCGACCCATACATACATATGTGCACCCATGCCATGTCTAGTGGATGTCACATATGTAAATCAAGCAGGACCAACAATCCATGTAGCTTATGTGTATACTTACTTATGTGTATGCATTTGTGTATATGTAACTTATGGCATGTTATATATGTACACACACACATGTAGTGTGCATCTAACACATGTTGATATACATACATATACATATACATGTACATATACATATGCATATGCATATGCATATATATATAGATAGATAGATAGATAGATAGATAGATAGATATAGATAGATAGATAGATAGAATGCACGCACTTTTCCCAGGTGTATGCTGGGAATGTATATGTTGTGTATGGATGTATGTCTATGTATGTGAGTGTGTCTGTGTATGTATGCACCTATGACCTATGCATGTACATGTACATATATGTATGCATTTTTGAGAAGAAATAGGCATGCATGCTTCCGGTGCAGGAAGCTTCGGGGAGCCGCCGAAGACGACCTTCCAGGAGCTACCGAAGACGCCCCTCACTGAGGAGCCCAGCAAGAAGCCCCGAACAACAGCGGTCCGAGCAGGTCTTACTGTTGCCCAGGAAGCCGCCGTGAAGTCAGCTTGGCAGCAGGCAGGCCCGAAGGCTTTGGAGTCTTTGTCGAAGGAGGATGAAGAAGTGGATCCTGTCTTGCGACAGAGGTCCAAGGAGCTCGTGGTGGAAGCTTTGGGGATGAAGCAGAGACAACTCTCAGGCCAGTTGCCCTCCGAAGACGGGGACAACATGGATGAGGGCCTGCTTGGCAGAAGCAGGCACAAGGCTTCTGTTGCTTTGGAAGCAGCAGAAGCTTTGATGAGGCAGCATCCGCTGCTGGCTTCTGGCCAAGCCAATGCAGAGCGAGGAGCCGCTCGAGCTGCTTGCATCCGCAAGCTGGGGCATGATGCTGCCGAACAATCGGCACTCAAGCGATTGAAGAGTGAGGCGGCCCTTCGGCAGCTTCGAAAGCGGCACGCGAGGGAGCTGGCTGAAGCTCAGGCACAGCTCTTGGACGAGGACTTGCAGGACACGATGCCTGCTGAGGAGCAACTTCGGGTGCTTCGAGAACAGGAGGAGCAGGGGCGACAGCACGCCGCTCTTCTCGAGAAGCAGAAGCTGGCAGAGGAGCGAGATGCCCGACTTCTTGAGGAGCAGAGACTCGCAGAGGAGCAGAGGCTTGCAGAGGAGGCCGAACTTCGTGAGGAGCAGAGACTCGCAGAGGAGCGAGAGGCCCGACGTCTGGAGGAGCAGAGACTCGCAGAGGAGCGAGAGGGCCCGACGTCTGGAGGAGCAGAGACTCGCAAAGGAGCGAGAGGAGGCCAAGTACCGGGAGTTGGAGAAACTCGCGAAGGAGCGGGAGGCCCGACTTCAGCTGGAGCAGAAACTCGCAGAGGAGCGAGAGGCCAAACGTCTGGAGGAGCAGAGGCTGGCTAAGGAGCGAGAGGAGGCCCGACTTCTTGAGGAGCAGAGACTTGCAAAGGAGCGAGAGGCCTACCAGCAGCGACGCTGGAGTGGAGCTTCCCGGCAGTCTGGGTCGACTGGTACCTCTTCCGAGTCTTTGTCCAGTCTCAAAAGGCAGCTGTCGCTGAGTTACCAGGAAGCGGAGCAGCCCGCAGCACCTTCCGAGGATGGTAGTGGTATCCTCACGCCGCAGGACCAACGACAGATCCACAAGCTCGCGAGTGAGTCCATGACCCGGGCTTCGAGCAACATCATAACACAGGGCATCGCCAGAGGTGCTTCCGAGGATGAGATGCAGTCGCAGCTCATGCAGTACTACGACGAGGTCGTGACGGAGCTCACGCAGGAGCTTTTGGAGGAAAATGCCAAAGCGAGGAAGCTCACAGCTCCGGCCCCCACGCAGGCAGGACGACTGAGTAACATAGAACTACATATATAAATAGAAACACACACACATACATGTATGTATGTATGCATGTATGTATGTATGTATGTATGTATAAGTAGATGGATGGATAGATAGATAGATAGATAGGTATGGATACATACATACCTACAGACATACATGCATACATACACACATAGATACATAGGTTACACAAATGTGCATGACATGTGCATGTTGACACGTCCATTCGTATAGTATGTGATAAGGTGTATTCGTGTGCATATAGCATATCTCTGCTATCTGCTTAAACAACTATGTGCACACATTCGTATGGATAGTGCATGTCGTGTGTACACAGTCTATGTATGTACAGCATATATGTAGGGTTATATATGACTACATGGATACATGTCCCTCTATTTCTATATATAGAGGCTCTTGCAGTACATATTTCTGCTCACCAGTAGGTCCTATATGGCTTCTAGAAGTACATGCACAACTGAAGGTTTCTGTTACAGCCTGACCAGCTGCTGTATGCGACTGCAACCATAGAACCTCGAGACAACGAAGAAAACTATGGAAGCCCTATACCTATAGTCTCCATTGTAGTTGCTTTTTTGGTTTACTCAAATCTATATATTAAGAACCCTAAAAAGTAACCCCAAAAAGAAACGACAATGGAGACTATAGGATAGCACTGCTATGCAGGAGAAAAACCCCGCGACCACGGAGTCGTCGAAGCCTGTCGAGGACCCGGAGCAGGCAACCGTCTTCGCACTTATGCTAATCCCGAATCATGACCTCTCAAAGAACACTTGTTCTTGGGACCCGTCGTGTTGAGGCCATGCTGAACGCCATGGGCCGCCACGCTCCTGGAGATGAGAAAATCAATTCCCGAACCCACAAGTTGGAATGGAATTGCCTCTACCGAATGTGCACCCCCTCGGCCAAAGGGGTCATAAAGGTGGACAAGGAGATCTACGACAAGTGGAACGAGTGACCTATAAACCCTATACCTATATAGTCTCCATTGTATAGTTCCTTTTTGGGGTTACCTTTTAGGATCCTTAATATAGAATTGGTTAAACCAAAAAAGGAACTACAATGGAGACTATAGGTAAACCCTAAACCCTAAACCCTTATATAAAATGAAGAAGCTCTCATTTCTCCTTTAGGCCCAAAGTCCTGGCAAGCCCCATAATTGCATATATCCAAGGTACCGAGCCCGGTGTGAAAGACACTTTGTTTCGCGACTTCGTGAAGAAGTGCTACCAGCCGGGCGACACAGCCGGCAACCAGGTGGGGATCTGATTCGCACTGTTTGGGGCCCATGTATACGCTTCTAAACCCTATAACCCTGAACCCTAAACCCTAAGCCCTAAAGCCTTAACCCTAAGCCTTAAACCCTAAACCCATACACCTTAAACCCCAAAAAAACTTACACGCGAGGATGGCTCTATGTTGAACTCTAAACCCTAAGCCCTAAATCCTTAACCCTAAGCCTTAAACCCTGAACCCATACACCTCAAACCCCCCAAAAAAACTTACACGCGAGGATGGCTCTATGTTGAACTCTAAACCCTAAGCCCTAAACCCTAAATCCTTAACCCTAAGCCTTAAACCCTAAACCCATACACCTCAAACCCCCAAAAAAACTTACACGCGAGGATCGCTCTATGTTTATGTCAACACAGCTTTTTGGAGGCACAGAGGCTGTTAGTGGTCGGGTCCATCTTTTATGAAACTCATACTACCTTAAAAAAAACCCTGAAACTTGCACGCGACGATCTCTCCAAAGGTATGTGAACACATTGTTTTGAGGGTACAGAGGCTGTTGGTGGTAGGGTCCGTCTTTATAATTGTATAGCTCTGGCAGCTCCTATAGAGGGGTCGATTGTTCAAACAATGCTATCGATTTCAAGGTTTCGATTCAACAGGACCTCTGAGGCAGACTCCTTCGGCTACGTATATAAAGCTTATATGTACATGTATATGCATCTACAAGATAGCCTTAAGGGTATGTCCGTATGCATATACATACACATAGAAATACACATGCACATGCACACACTTATACACATACAGATATACATACATACTTACAAATTCATACATGTAACAACAAACAAGCAAAGACACACACACACACACATACATACATACATACATACATACATTCATACATTCATACATGCATGCATACGTACATACATACTTACATACATATACATACATGCATGCATACATGCATCCATACATCCATACATCCATCCATCCATCCATCCATCCATCCATCCATACATACACACATACATACCGACACATCTACATGTGCAGCACCTGGGATTTATACGTACAGGAACCACATGCACGGTAGGTACATTTGCATGGGCTTTTATGTGTCCGGGAGGCAAGAATCGAAGGCTTGATCAAGTACCGCCGCGAGAAGCTCCGATCCCAACGAGTGAACGTCATTCGGGCTTGGATGACAGAGGAGGATATGGGCAAGGCCGGATGGTCCTCGCCGGGCCCTTACGAGATTGTCGAAAATGTCACCACATTGTTTTGAAAGACTCTCTCCCAACTGAGGGTCAAGATCCAGGGGGCAATGAAGTATTGCCAGGCCCACAAGCTGGTGAAGAGTCTTGCTCGCACATGCTGCATGGTCGGTCTGTGCCTTTGCCTCGAAATATTTTTGCATGTATATTTCGTGTAACTGCAATTGCAAGGAAATGCAAATATACCAACTTTGACAAATTCCTCGTCGAGGTGGAGGACAAGGTGGACGACGAGAGCCTGGAAAGCTTGAGGATTGCTGAAGAGCTGCAGGCGGCGGCCGGAGAATTGCCAAACGACTTCCAGGGATTCTCCTTGCATATGTCGGAAAGCCTGGGGCTGGAGGATCAGCCCGGATCGAAGCCCGAAGAGGCGAAGACGAAGCTCGAAAGCTTCCCTGCCATCGAGCTCAACAGATTGGCGGAGCGAGTGAAAAAATACAAAGATCACGCATTGGGCCGGAAGTCCAAGTACAACACTGCTGCCGATCGGCTCCGCGAGGAAGGTGCCACTGGGCACGAGATTCTTATTTGCAATGGAGAGCATGCATTTATCATGTCACTGGGAGTCAATGGCACGTCCTACAAACCCTGTGTAGCCTCTCAGTCGTACAACCTCTCATCAGGAAAGATCTCGAGGAACTCAAGACGTGCTTGAGCCCCTCGGTGCAATTTCATGTTTTCCGGTTGCTCAGGTGTATTTACGAGGTCTTCGGTGTGTCCTTCAGTCCGAGCTCTCTTCACAGCGATTGTGTGTATACATGTCAGTAGGCCGGGGACACATACATACATGTATACACGAATGCACAAACATACACACGCACACACACACACACATTGTGAAACAGTTCTATTCTCGCTCCCCGCTTGAGGTCTTTGAGGTTTTATATACATTTACATACACACACATTTACTCGTGCTTTCTTATTTGTACACATAGGATATATATAGAGGGTACGAAGGTTCAAAGGGTTACTTGGGCAAAAGTCTCCCATGGCCTAAAACTTTTATGCCTAACCTATATAGACTCCGTGTATATATATATATGTATTGTTTATACACATATTGACTCTCATAAGTTTACTTACATTTTATTCCTTCTAGGTGCATAGGGCTTTTTGGGTCTATTTTGGGCTTAGGGTTTCGAGGGCTTCTTGGGTTTATGTAGGGTTTATATAGGGTTTATAGGTATATAAGCCATGATACCTATAGTCTCCATTGCAGCTCCATTTTGGGGTTGCACTTTTTAGGATCCTTAACATAGAACCAAAAAAAGGAACTACAATGGAGACTATAGGTAACACCCTTTCGCAAAACAATAAGCCCTTACATACGGTCTCCTCCCCCGAACCCGTTCATGGTGCCTCGAAAACCATCTGCAGGTCACATCGTCCGCACCTACGAGTCCATCTGCAAGGCAGAGATGGGCGAGAACAAGAAGAAGAGCCCCGACGCACAGAACATGTAAATTCGGACTGCATGCAGGTTTCAAGTGCTGGGGGTTCTTTGGGGAGGGGGCTTGAGGCTTGCACTAATTGGGTTGCAGTAACCAACCCGTGTAAGCCCCCAGTCACCCTACATATAAGAGCATCTTTCATTTGTGTACATATATTAGTAAATGAAGGTCTTGACTGAATACGCCGATTGAACGGCTGAGTGTATCAATACATAAAGCTGAGGCTTTCAATGTTTTTTGCTGCCAAACATACCTGTATATAACCCCAGATAGTATCAACACCGCTCAACCCTTTAACCTCAATACCTGAAATGATCATCTCCGTATTAATCGTTTAGTTTGGGCCCTCGACAAACCCTAAACCGGTCTCGTGCTGCATGTTGCAAGGTGAACATCTCCTAGGCAGGGGTTAGGCTCCGAGAAGACTTTGTAAAGGGTTTTCTCTAGGTTTCGTGCTTGTGGTTACTATGGGTGCTTTGGATGTTTGTTTTTGTTTGCTGGAGGGGGTTATATATTGAGGGATTATTTAGCGGTTTATAAAAGAAAAGGGGTGATTGTATAGGTCTGGGGCATGCTTGCTTCAGTGTGTATACCTATAGTCTCCATTGTAGTTCCTTTTTTGGTTTATAACCAATACTATATATATGGAGGATCCTAAAAGGTAACCCCAACAAGGTACTACAATGGAGACTATAGGTGGAATGTATAGAATGCTGCTTTCTGTTGCCCGGAGAAACCCATAAATCAAAGACATACAAGCCTCTGCATCTCACATGCAATCCTTATGGCACCCGAGGCCCGAAGCCTACACAGCCCTCGCCAATGAGATGGAGTGCCGCTGTGTCGACTTTGACAACAAGTTCAACGTTCTGAAGCAACACGCCTTATGAACTCACGCATGTGATGCTGTGAATACCGGTTCTGCCTGATCGCACTGCTCGCATGCACCTGAGGACCCACTTCAAAAAAACTATCCGTCCCAAGAAGGAGAAGACGACCCAGGAGGAGGGGTGAACTTATCTGATTCTGATGCTGCTGGCTAAGCCGAAGAGCAGCAGATTTTGGTGTCTTATCCATAAATTGGATGCATCGTGATGCCGATCGTTCGTTGACACATGTGCTCTGTCGGCTAGGGTGTGGAATAGATAAACGAACCAGGGTTTAGGGCTTATAGGGTTTATAGGGTTTGGGGTTTTCGGGTTTAGGGTAAAGGGTTTAGGGTTTAGGGTTTAGGGGTTTAGGGGTTTAGGGTTTAGGGGTTTACGGTTATTTTAGGGTTTAGGGTTTATAGGGTTCTTGGGTTTATATATAGGGCTTATAGGGTTAAAAAAGAGTTATAAACTCTATTCGCCCCTATAAGCCCTAAGTCCCTAAGCCCTAAACCCTATAAGCCCTGAGCCGAACCCTGAGCGCCAAACCCTAAGTCCGAAACCCTTAAGCCTAAACCCGAAGCCCCAAACCCTAAAGCCCTGAGCCCTAAACCTGATAAGCCCTAAACCCTTAACCCTAAACCCCAAGCCCTAAGTCCGAACCCTTTTCGCCTAGGCCCGAAGCCCTAAAACCCTAAAGCCCTGAGCCCTAAACCCTATAAGCCCTAAGCCCTAAACACCCTGAGATAAGCCTTTATCAACCTTCTGTAGCTACGAGAACGACCCGATGTTGAAATTGCATGTCCTTATATAAGTCTCAGCACTATACAACTCAGTATCCATCCAGTTTCTGTACGGCTTGTACTTTCGCTCGTCTTTGGGGTTCTATATACAGGGCTGGGGTTCTACGCAGAGCCTGTGTAAGAATACACAAGGCTTCGAATGTTGTGCTTAAGGTTCCTCTATTCGTTTGCTGTCGGCTCAACTTCGTGAAGTGAATATATTAAAACCTAGCAAAGTCTTGACTAAGCTCTATCGCACATATACACTTACATATGTGTACACACTTCGAAATTAAAACACACCCAGTTTGTTCACAGGAGCTAGAGGGAACACCCAAAGACTTTTAAGAGTCGGCTCAGCCTCTGACAGAGAGCAGTTGTGTCTCAGGCCGTGGCAGGTTCTTGAAGCGACTCAGCGACTGCACCTGCAGGAAAAAAATCTGAGTCAAGTCGTGCAAGCCCAGCTCCAACATTCACTCTTACATTACACATATCTTCGCGACCACTCGCAATGCCAGGCAGATCTGAAGTCGTGGATGCTGTATGCTCAACCCTCATTGCCACTCGTCTGCAAATGAGATAACTGTCGAATCACTTCGGTCGAGTCTAGAGAAGTACTCAGCATGAGAAGTTCTTGGAAATCATTCGAGGCTGGCAATGCCTCGAAGGCAGCAAAGATCGCTCGTGGAGCTGGCAGACGAACGACGTCCTCTGCCTGCGAATACGATAAAGAAGGAGATGATCTTCGGAAGATTGGTGGCTCTGGAGCTACAAATAAAAACAGCATGCGAGATGTGATACGGTCCATGGGCCGTCTTGGGTACTCAGTGTCGGTGCCGATCCGCTGGGTTCCGACTGTTTATGCCACAGAGGGAAATGTTGAGCACCCTGTGCTGAGCCTGATGGATATGCTCACCTTTATGGTAAACAATCATTCATCTTTTTTGCTCGGGGGCCATTCTTTGGAGGACCCTTCTGGCACTTGGAAAACAGTTCTACAGCAGCACTGGCAGCGATTTGAGTGGCATGATCCGACCCACCCCATCTTTCGAGATGCTTCCCGACGTGAAAGAAGTCATTGCATACCCCTGTTGGTCTATGGAGATGAGGGGACCGGGAAACGGAAAATGCCAGTGTGGTTGCTGTGTTGGAAGCCGGTGCTTTTCGCTGCGACAGATTCTTATCATCGCACACTGTTGTACACCTGTGCTAACCACACAACCTACTCTGCCTTCCATTGTGGCATGGCTGGTGGTAATCGTTGCCTGGACCCTCTTGTGCAAGCTTTTGCAGACGAAGCACAGAAGGCCTACACCGAAGGAAACTTGGCCGAGACTTCGCCACCAAAGCTCCTTCTCTCTCTCGCTCCCTCCCTCTCTCTCGCTCTTTCTCGTACTCTTTTCGAAAAGCTTGAGGGTGGGAACTCTCTTTTCGGTCTGCTCCTTTACTGAAGGGTTTTGTGGTCGGTCGCTGAAGTTATAGTTCTATATAATTGTATAGTATAGACATGTAAGCCCTCGTATAAGCCCTTGGTTTTCTCAATCAGCCCCCGGTAGGCATTGTTTGGTCTGGTCCCACTGGAGATGTGACTCTACGGTTCGTCTTCGTTGGAGTGGTGGGGGACATGCCGTTCCAAGGACACCTTTTTGCTTTACGTCGCCACTTCACATGCAACGACATTTGCCCGTGGTGCTTGTGTACCAAAGATCAGGCAGGAGACGTCTCCACTAATCCCTCGTGGCTGAACAGTATTGGCACTGTGCTACCCTGGGATGAAAGGTCGCCTGCAGCAATCACAAGAATCTTTGGGCTGGGCAGGCCTCTCGCAAGCAGGCCGGATGTGTTTCACATTGGCCACCTGGGGGTGTGTCGCGATGTGTACTTGGGTTGCATCATCGCACTGTGCACCTTCTTCAATCATTTCACTGCTGGAGGTGCCCGGAGCCTTGACTCTCGGCTTGAGATGGCTTACAGTCATTTCAAGGACTACTGCCGTCTTCATCAGAGCACCCCCTTCGTAAAACAATGGAATCGCGAGAACTTTCACTTCAAAGGGCCACGTTATCCTGACTGCACCTTCAAGGCTTCAGACTCCTACTTAATCTTGAGGTGGCTCGAGGACTATCTGTCAGGACCTCCTTGGAATGACAGCTGTGGCACCCTGGGTTTGATGCTGGATACGATCGCTGCAATCAACAAGTTTTATCATGTATGTTGCCTGGCAGTTGCTATGGAGTCAATGCTTACAATATTTTTACAGTTTAGGGTTTAGGGTTTACCTATAGTCTCCATTATTGTATATAGTTCCTTTTTTTCAGTTAACCAATTCTATATGAAAGGATCCTAAAAGGTAACCCCAAAAAAGGAACTACAATGGAGACTATAGGTAGGGTTTAGTGTTTAGGGTGTAGGGCTGTAGACACGAATATAACTGAACTTTTGGATTAGGGAGGGTCCTGTTCAGATCCAGCTGAATAATAGGGGATGTATAGTGTGTTTGGGGCGGAATTTTGTAAGGCTATACAGCTCCGAGTCGACAATGGTTGCCTACAGTGCTCGCTGTGGAAGCTGAAGCATCCTTGGTAACTTTTCTGTCGAGCTACTACAAGCTGGCTACATGGGCCTACCGGCAGAATTTGTTGCTGTACAGATTTGTGCCGAAACTACACAGCTTGAAGCATGTTCAAATGAGCCTTCGCACTGAACTTGATTTGGGCAAAGGCTGGACACACAACCCTGCAATGTATGGTACAGCCAACGATGAGGATTTTGTTGGAAAGGTAAGCCGTCCTATCCGAGAGCTTCACTCCGGCAATTCCGCCCTGCGAAGATTGCAGTTGTATCAAATAGAGCTGAAACAATCTTGGGGATAGGTCGCTGTATAGGTGTTTGAACGAAGCCGCTACAGCTGAGTGCACCGCCGCAGAGAAAGATCGGCACCATGAAGGCCCAGCTGCTCTTAAAGATTGTAATCTTGATGGCTTTGTCGAGCTCTCTTCAGAATGCATTAGATACTTCGGTTTTTCCGACATGCTCAGCCTCTTGATTCGGAGGGCGAGGCCGGGCAAGGTGAACCCTTGACTTTGTAGAGGCAGAACCCATGAAACAAAGCCCAACTTCACCAACATCCTCAACACCCACAAGCCCTAAAACCTCAATTTGGTTTAACCAAAAACTCCTGGTCAATCACCCAAAACCAAAAAAAGGAACGCCAAAGGAGGCTACAGGTTGGTCTTTGTGTGCGGGCCACACTTTTTGCATGTCCGCATATCTAT
>CAJNJA010010445.1:0-14035 GCA_905231915.1 Symbiodinium necroappetens
CTCAAAAAAAAACCCCTAAACCCTAAACCCTAAACCCCCAAACCCCCAAATCCTAAACCAGAACCCTAAACCCTAAACCCCAAACCCCTAAACCCTAAGCCCTCAACTCCTAAACCCTAAACCCCTAAACTCCTAAACCCTAAACTTTAAGCCCTAAACCATTAAGGTCTCTGATACCCAACTCGGATCCGAAGTGTTTCAGTCTCAAGTCCTCATCATGGAATCCTCACAGCCCTAAGCCTTAAGGGGTTTCGGGGTTTAGGGGTTCAGGGTTTAGGGGTTTAGGGGTTTAAGGAATATACGTTAATGCGTAGGTCTTAGGACAAGAACGAACTAATAAGTTGGGTTTCCATACTCGCAACTTTTAAGACTATAAAAAGGGATAGTGTTACGATCCAATCATTTTAGGCTGCTGCAACAAGCTATCACAGCCTGAACGCTACACCCAAATGCTTGCTTTACCTGGGACCTCTGACGAGGGCAGGGCAATCGATGCCATTTAATTTCATTTGTCCTATCATCTGATATCATGAGAAAGCCAAACCATAAATCCCGCAAGCTGTACTCCTCTGCATGCCGCAAACCAAGCTCTGAAGATCCAGTGGTGGCAGATGTTGTAGACTAGGTTCCCCAGTAACCCCTTAACAATAAGGGTACCCTTTTTCCTAATATTCGGCTTGAATAAGGAGACCCCCAAATAAAAAGGGCCAAAGGGTACCTCTGGGGAACCTAGTAGATCTGCAAAAGAATGCGGGATCCTTGTGCTGCAGGTCTTTGCTCTCCGGCCACGTTGGCCACTCGGGCATCTGCCGAAGAGGAAACTATTTCTCCAGCATCCCTAAACCCTAGACCCTAAACTCTAACCCCTAAACTCTAAACCCTAAACCCTAAGCCCTGAACTCTAAACCCTAAACTCAAAACCCTAAACTCTAAACCCTAAACCATAAACCTTCCGCATAGTCTTCGACCTGGGGCTCTTGCCGAGCTGATAGCCAACCCAGCTGTTCGAGAGCGCAGAATCATGGCTTATTAGGGTTTCGGGTTGTAGGGGTGTAGGGGTTTAGGGGTTTGGGGGTTTTAGGGGTTTAAGGGGTTTAGGGGTTTTAGGGGTTTTAGGGTTTAGGGTTTAGTATAGGGTTTATATACAGGGTTTATAGGGTGCACCCATCTGCTCGACGGCCACCATTCCCGGATCTGGATCTGTTTTTAGGCCTCCCCGAAAAATCAGATCTTCCAATACCCCTTAAATCAGGCATTATACCGTAAAGTAGAAGAGGACCCTAATGAGATGTAAGGTCTTTTCCTAAAATGAGGGATTTTTTTGGAAGGTCTGAGAAAGCCTAACCCTGAACCCTAAGCCCTACGTCTCTAGGCTTCGAATCGATGTGCTCCACATGGGGGTTTCCGAAAATAGGGGTCCCTAATATAGTACCCCAAATAGCAGGATCCTTATTATAAGGACCCCAAAATAAGGTACCCTAATTTTCGGAAAGTCCCACATCGTCACTCGAAAGGCCGAGCTCGTGGCTTGAGGTCCAGGGAGAAGGACACCGGCTGACCCCTCGCAGCACTTAGGGTGTAGGGCTCAGGGTAGCCCAGTATTTTGAAAATTTCATTTGCAGTGGCCCTTTTCTATTTAGAAATGTATCATTTTGCACGAGGGTTTACGGTTTAGGGGTTGAGGGGGGTGGCTGTGCTGAAATGTTCTTGTCTGATGCTCAAACGATTTGCATCATTTCGAGTCAATTAGAAGTTGGTCTTACAGCGCTTGTCGTGGTTTTGCCGGGTTCATGGGGTGGAAGACAGGGGTTTAGGGTTTAGAGCAGGGGACTTCATAATTAGATCAGGGACTTCAGAACAAGGTTGTGGCTGACAGTGTGCTAGGACCATGTTAAGAACGCCAGGGAGTAGTACAAGTAAACTTCGGCCTTCCATAGCCTGGCAAGCCACAAACGCTTCAACACCGAAGCCCCAAAACCCGAGAATCAGGGTCAAGGGTTGAGGTTTCGGCTTAATTCCAACTTTCCTAGGCAACCGAAAACTGCTTAGCCTCTGAGGTGATATAGGATTTTACCGTATCGGAGACATAGTCCTGCAATGGAGGAGACTGTTAGCATTGGAGTTGCAGCCTTGGTGGCAAAGAGTCTGGAAACCCGCACGATCAACACCTCGGTGGGCTTCTTCACAAGCTTGACAGCCGACTTCTGCATGTCGTTCGGCTGTGGCGCATGTTGGTTACGAGAAATCAGCTTAACGACCGCGGCGGCCCGGAAACCCAAAGCGTCGCCTTGCCTTCCCGGTATGCATTGCTGGTTCCTCCTTTCCCACGGTGACGGCAAGCACGCTGAACTTCCCATTGGCACCCTGCAGAACGCGGTTCAGGAGTGTCCTCTGGTCCTTGTCGCAGCGGACAGCGGATTTGAAAGTCTCGCCCGACTTGGTCTTGTCGATGACCGTTTCAAGGATTTCTAGTGTTCACCTTATACAGTTTAGGGTAGGTGTAGAGTTTACGTGTATCTGGACCTTCTGCGGAACCCGCAAGACAAAGAACTCCCTCCAAACCCCCCCAGTTTTCGGTAATTCTGAGAGTTTAGGGTTTAGGGGCTTATAATCGGGTTTAGGGGTTTAGGGTTTTTAGGGTTTAGGGGTTTAGGGTCTAGGGTTTTTAAAGGACAATTTTCGGAAATCCCCACAATTGGAAATAGGAACTGGGGACAGGGGACCCAATCGTCTGAGTAACGAACGGATGCCAGCCATCGTGGGGCAGATGCCGCCGAGCGAAGAAGACCTCTAGCATGTGGGTGTGTAGCCCTAAACCCTACCTTTAACTCTCTTTACCTACAGTTTAGCAGCCATGACCTCTTAATTTGTAGGTAGAACCCATAAAGCTGTAGAGTCCCAGGTAAACCTTAAACCCTAAACCCTAAACCCTTAACCCTAAACCCTTAGCCCTTAACCCTAAACCCTTAACCCTAAACCCTTAACCCTAAACCCCTTAACCCTAAACCCTAAACCCTACGGGACATCGAGGCTCCGGGGCTGGGAGAAGGGCTTTACGGCTGCGTCTTTTGAACCTGCGTCTGAGCAGACTGGAGGCTTAGGGTTTAGGGTTTTGGGTTTAGGTTTTAGGGTTTAGGGTTTAGGGTTTAGGGTTGTGGCAACGTTTTGGCTCCTGGCAAACCCTACCTGGGAATCCAAAAACCTACCGTTTTAGGGGTTCTACCCTCTAATTAAGGGGTCATAACCTACTGTTTTGTAGGGTTTGGGGTCACAGGTAAAACCCTAGAAGTAAAAACGATTTAGACCCAGCCTGGGGATCCAAACACCTTACCGTTTTATGGGTTAGACCCTCTAATTACTCTCTGCTTCAACAACCAGGCCCAAAAAAGTTCAAACTTTTTAGGATAGACCTAATATAGAAGGCCAAAAAGTTTAAAGTTCTCCCATTGGCTATCTAAGATTAAGGGGTCATAACCTACTATTTTGTAGAGTTTGGGGATACAGGAGTGGGTTCTCCGCGGTGTGGCTGCAGCGATCTAGGGCTCTTTACCCCACGTTTGTATCCCGGTGAATCCCGGTGTGGAAACAACATGGCGAAGTGGAGCTGTACGCTGTCGAAGAAGTGTGTTGATCAGCTTCATGAAGTGCAGAGATGCACACTGGCCCTCTCAAAAGCTCGTTCTACCCTGATGGTATCCCTAACCAAAGTAGTTATAAGTTATTATAAATATTAAGTATACGTAATTTTCCTAATAATGACCCCCGTTACTAAGTCCCATAACCCCATACAGATCGCTTATTGGACCCTTTAAGAAGCCCTCTACCACTGTAAGTTACCAAGTCCCAGGATCCTTGTAAAGTAGAACAAAAAATCTCACTAAACCCTACCAGCAACCCAAAGAACCTACCTTCTTGGGGTTCCTTATTATGATTTTCTTATACAAGTCCTGAAAAATGTAGGTTCTTTGGGGTCTAGGTCAACCCTATACTTTCTAAACCCTAAACCCTAAACTCTAAACCCTAAGCCCTAAACTCTAAACCCCATAATAGGCCCTATACTTTCTAAACCCCCGGCGTCTCTGGTCAGGAACGGCTTGAGCTCCGGTGTGTCCACAAAGCCGAACCTTGGGCGCGGCGTCTCCGAGGTTAGGCTCTGTAGGGTTTGGGGTAGTTGGGGTTTAGGGTTTAGGGGGGTTTACGGGGGTTTAGAGGTTTAGGGGTTTAGGGTTTAGGGTTTAGGGGTTCTCTAACCCCGACCCACGAGAGGATCCAAAAAGTAGATGCTTTAAGGGGGTTCCGACAAAGTACCCCTTAGCAGTTAGGGCCCCAAATTAGGGGATCTACTTTTTAGATCGGGGGGCCCCAACATAGTACGACACCCGTATAACCAAAGGATCCAAAAAGGGCCGCAATTTAGAGAACTGCCCATTTGGAGTGGATAAACCAGTAGCTCCAAAACGCCAAACCATTTACATCGGGGACACACTAGGATCCCGACGTCCATCCCTGTTCTCTACTAGCCCCCATGAGCCCCAAAGCCTAAATCCTAAACCCTCAACCCTAAACTACTGATTGTTTTTCACATCCGAAACTCGAGGAACTTGTGCCAATGCCCTCTTATGGCCCTAACTAGATAGCCCGGTTTAGGGTTTAGGGCTTCTTGGGCTTAGGGAAAGGGCAGGACTCATGAGGGCTCCACATTTCCCTAAACCCTAAACCCTGAACCCTAAACCCTAAATCCTAAACCCTAAATCCTAAACCCTAAACACTAAACCCTAAACCCTAAAGCTGAAGGTCCATAGGGGGCCTTAGGGTTCAAGGAAGGGCCGAAGTCTGTACGAAGCGGGTACGGGGATGCTTACCACAAGGACCCCCAAACCCCAAAAAAGGGGCTTTAAGGTTCCTATACCTGCTAGGGATTCACCGTGTAAGAGTAATGTAGAGGCCTGGATAGTTAAAAACAGGGCTTTGGAGTCTATTGTACTATAATAAGCATGACAAGGAACCCCAAAAAAAGTCTAGGTAATTCTCAAGGCCCCTATATCACAAGGCCCCTGCTTACAAGGATCATGTGGCAACCAAGGTCTTTTTTGGACCCAGACCAAACGTCCAAGGGCAGAGCGGAGGGAGCATCTCCCGAAGTAAAGGCAAGGCACAGCCAGAACCACACAGGCGGTTGAGGGTTCCGGGTTTCGGGCTCCGGGCTTAGGATTTAGGGCGTAGAGGGCTTAAGGTTTAAGGTTTAGGGCTTAGGATTTAGGGCTTAGGGTTTAGGATTTAGGGCTTAGGGTTTAGGATTCAGAGTTTAGGGTTCAGGGTTTAGGGTTGGCTTTAGGTTTTCGAGTTGACTGTGCGGTTTCAGGATGTAGCATAAGCCTGAGGGGCAAAATCCTACCCTACATTGCTGCATTACTCCTTATCCTATCCGAAGCCCAAGTACGAAACTGTTGGCATGTGAGCGCACACGCTAAAGTGAAAGCTCCCACATTCGGGCCTTGCGGGGGCCAAGTAACAAGAAAAGAGCATGCAATATATATATATATGAACATCTAGATGTATACAAATACATACAACGTGGGAAGGGAGAGAGAGCGAGAGCGACATCTTGCACCCACCGGAAGCCACGAATACCGAAACTTCAAAAATCCTGAACCCTAGAAACCACGGTGTCTTAATCAGGTTCCTACATTATGGTATATGAACTTTAAACCCTTTTGGGGTTCATTTCGTTCTTAAGGTGCTCTGCACACCAAATGGTCATCAGGCTACGCGCATGGAGATGTAAGCCTTCTGGGTGGATGAGGTTCTACGCGCACCTGGAACCACCTTAACACAAGCCATCCCAAGTGATCACCTTCAAAACGAGTCCCTTAAAGCACTTTCAACATTTCAACCTGAGTGAGCACTTCGATTTAATGAAAACGAGTCATTACAATTACGTCATAACCTGTCCAGGTGAACTCCTTGAATCCTTGAACCAATTGCAAACAAGCCCTGAACATCACCTGGAGAAGTGAATGCCTTAATCCACATCAAAAGGAAACTCGTTATGGGGACTAGACGCATACATACAAAACACACACACACACACTAAACAAATTCTGTTGCGACTGCCAGGCACAAACGAGGATCTGAAGCGTGAAGACAAAGCCAACACGTATGCCCTTACATGAGTAACCATTTCAAAATGAGTCCTTTCAAAGTGAATAACTTGACACATCGATTGAGCCCTTTGAAACACTGTAGCGTGAGCTGAGAACCTTAAACTACTTCACCGTGGGCCTTCTGAAACATCTCTCACCTGAGCACCGTGAACGAGCACCTAGACACACCTTCGACAGTGAGTAGAATGAGCTGCTCATACCCTAAGGGCTCATGTACCAAAATAGTATATTCTTTGGCACCAAAGTACTTAAATAGGGACTGCTCTAAGGCCGAAGTTTATACTATATAAGTACATGTACCCTTGGAGAGAAGCAGTCTCCTCAAGTCAGAAGCACTGCCCACTGAAGGCCTGTGTCCGAGGCCAAAACATCTTGCAACTTTTGCCTTTAGTTGTAGGCGGGACCCCTAGAAGGGACCCCTAATCCTAATACCCTATTTAACCCTTATACAGCCCTTGTATAGTCTCATGAAGCCCCTATATATATCCCCAAGGGTCTTGGCTTGATTTAAGGAACACCAAAAAGGGACCCTAAGGGGACCCCTTGCGTACATGGACCCTCGAAGTTTAGAACTTGCCCGTTCTCCTGCGCAGGCTCCGAGATTCTGTTGACGATAGAAATCCTACGTTTGATGATATAAGTTTAGAGTCTAGGGTTTAAGTTTAGGGGTATAAACCTTGCATTCCATTACGGACCCTAAACTATGGGAAGCATGGTATACTCCTTATTATGGGTGATGCAGGATTTATATCATCAACCGTAGTGAACTGAACTCGGAACGTGTCGGTTTTAGTGTTTAGGGTTTAAGGGTTTAGGGGTTAGGACTGGCGCACAGGAACTTGCTGGCACACATGGGTAGTCTTCTAAATTAGGGTCCCCTTCTAGGGCGCCTCTTCATAAGGGCAAAGTACTCTATTGGGGACCCACATTTCAGCGTTGAGGGGTTTAGGGCTTGGGACTTGAGGGCATGCGGCTGACTGAAATTGTGCTGGGCTTTACCTGGTGACGTCACATCACCGAAGCTCTACACGAAACCTTGCGGCTTAGACAAGGCAGTGAAGAAGGGCACAGCCTGGATCGGAACCGTAGAACGAGCTCCATGGTTCGGTTGTAGGACAACAGATCCAAATCAACAAGGAAATCAATAACAATGCAGAACCGAGTCGCCTGAAGCTGTCTGTCTATGGGAGAAGATGTTGTGGATGCAATTTTAGGCTAAGGTTTACTGTTCTTGAACCTTTGAACCCGAACCCGTAGACAAACATCCTCAAAAAGATCTGTTCAACTGCAGCAGATGGGCGCGCATTCCGGATCCATTCCGGCAAAACCCATGCAGAGCGGGCTCTTTTTGGGGAACTCAGTTTAAGTTACCCTGTCTACTTTTCGGCCTAAACGATATTCTGCCTGAGTTCCCGAACAAGAGAAGAAACCCCACGGGGCTCTGCTTCTCTGTGGCCGCAGATCTGTGATGTGGAGACTGCTGATCGACCTAGAAAGTACATGAATGCCGCCTGCTGGCACTCTAAACATGATGGGAGATACTGCGGAAGTGACCACCGGAGGAAAACCGAAAGGGCCCGAATTCACAGTAAGCCCGATGGACAGCGCCCACAACACAAGGCCCGCATGAGTGTAAGTTGTCGCGGGTTTCCAGGTTTGGCGCGGTCAGATCCATACAAAAAGCCTGTTGCAATACAGGTTGGCAAAGGTTTAAGCGGTTTGAGCACAAAGCATAGCTTTGAGGGTCGCTATCCAATGCCGGACAAGCCAATACTCGGCTAAACAGGCGAAGTTCCCACAGCGCCCAGAAGCGTACTTCTGTGGATGCTAGGCCACCCTAGACTTAGGAGTTCATTAGGGTCAGCATCATCATCATCATCATCATCATCAACATCAGGACCATCATCATCACTATCATCATCACATCATCACATCACCATCATCATCATCATACATTGTTTTTGCTTTGCTGTGCAGTTCATCAGCCTCAGAGAAAAGTTAAGGCTGGCAGACTCAGCAAAGACGATATAGGGGCCTTAAGAACTAGAACAGGTCTTTGGATATATTGTACTATAGTCACAATAAGGAACCCCAGAATAGTGTTGCTACTTATTCGAACCCCGAAATTACCTTTGGAGATTTGGAATGGGAAGTCGATGATCTCCAAAGAAGCAAGGCCCCCAAGTGGCAAGCTGTCAATGCGGCCGCTAGGACTCCCGAGAGATCACACAAACAGTTCAACAAAGGGTAGATGTATTCAAGGCGCTAAAGAGTCTTTTTGCCCTGTAAACCCTAAACCTCGAATTAAGCTCTAAACTTCGGATTTCGGGCTTACGGCCTTGTCGTCTCTCTGCGCATGTTTCCTTTGTCTTCCTGGGTATAGGAACGCAGAAGCGCAACACCCTAACCCCTCATGCCGTACGTGGGCGAAGGGCTCCCTGCCACGGCTACACCAACATCGGCGAGAGATGGTCACCTGGGGGCGGGGGGATGTCTTGGGGTGTAGGGTTTAGGGTTGAGGGTTTAGGGGGGCTTCTTCTCCAAAACCCCCGTAACCATCAATGCCGAAAAACGCAGCTTTCATGATTCGGATCGCGTTTTGGGGTCTAGCAAACAGGCACTACAAGGAATGTAGGGGGATTTGATTGGGAATGGCGCAGACCTCTACACTTGTCTTTAAAGGGGCCAGCCTGCAGCCTTCGCGTCGTCTTGTAAATGTTACAACCCCAAACCCTAAACCCTAAGCCCTAAGCCCTAGACCCTAAGCCCTAAGCCCTAAACCCTAAGCCCTAAGCCCTAAGCCCTAAACCCTAAACCCTAAGCCCTTAGCCTAAGCCCTAAACCCTAAACCTAAACCCTAAGCCTAAACCCTAAGCCCTAAGCCCTAAACCCGAAACCTAAACCCCTATTAGCCTAAACCCTAAACCCTAAACCCTTTCTAAGCCTTTTCTGATCCTGTTTTCAAGTTCAGGGTTCAGAGTGACGGATCGATACCTTGTTCGGGGTTGGAGCCTAAGCCCTAAACCCTAAACCCTAATTAAATGTTTGGGTACTGGTGCTGCTGCTGCGAGGATAGTCTAGGGCTCAGTGTTCAGGGCCTGTGTGGGGTTCGGGATTTGGGGTTTAGGGCTTAGGATTTAGGGTTTAGGATTAGGGTTTAGGGTTTAGGGTTTAGGATTCAGGGTTATGGCAAGCAGCCAGCATCCATCGTCGTCGGCCGGCGAACGGGGCAATGGCACAGCGTGCCACCGGGTGCAAGAGGGGTTGCGCAGTGATCCCCAGGGTGCCTGGAGATTTCAAACTCTTAGGAGCTGAGGATGATAGCCCAGAAAATGAAGGAAACTACAGGTGGGGAGTTTTTTGGGTTTCAAGGTTTAGGGTTTAGGGGGTTTAGGGTTTAGGGTTTAGGGTATATAAGGTGTCTATAAGGTATAGGCTCCTATAAGGTTAGCTACCACCTGAAAATGTCCTAGACGGAAAAGGGTCACCTTCGAAATTGTAATTACCCATAGGCTCCAAAGTAGTTCCCCTTTGGGATTACCTTATAGGATCCTAAATATGAACCCCAAGAAGGAACTTCTATGGAGCCTATGGCCTATGGGTATAGTAGGATTATGCAAGCCCCAGAAGGGTTCAAGGTTACCTACTCAGCAGAAATGCTTGCAGCTGGAGTTTGGGCTTGATAGCTGACGGTAGCTTCTAAAGTTGGAGCCAGAAAGTAAGGATAACTCAGATTGCGAATGCCTCTAGGTATATTCTAACTTTCTACTTGTACTCTCGCGTTGTGGATTTTGTTGCAAGATCCGAATACGAGTTCCAACCTGCCTTGTAGAACTTTTTTGAGAACCTACTGCTTATGAGTACCAGATAAGATAATGATAACCCACAACAAGAACTACACGTCTGAGTCTAGGCTACTTCCACCTCAGCCAGTGCCGGACTCTACCCTCGAAGCTCAAGATGCTCTATGGTTTACTCGAACGAGCTAGTTCTCCGCCGGTGAAAAAAGCCCTAAACCTTACCGGACCTCCCTAAACCGGAAACCCTAAACCCTAAACCCTAAACCTTACCGGACATCACAACATCCCACAATTTCGAGCTGAAGCTTCTTCCAAACGCAGACCCTCGGAGTGTTCGGTGGAAGTGCTTGGAGTTGAAGCTTAGGGCAGTTCAGGGTTTCGGGGCATAGGCTTAGGTTTATGGATTTCGGCCTTGTGCTCTCTAGGGGACAAGGCAAACACGGGCATAGTTTACATTACCCATAAGCTCCTAGGTAGTTCCTTTTTGTGGTTTATATTTAGAATCCCATAAGGTAATCCCACAGAGGAACTACTAAGGAGCCTATGGGTAAGCTGGAGGCCTTCGCAATAGGCACTAAGTCTCCTGACTGAGTATGTAAAGCCCTCGCATTCTTTCTTGTGAAGTACCCTGGAAAACAACAGCTTAAGCTTTGGGCTGTTAAAGAATATATATATATATATATACACACAGGGTTCCAGTACCCCGAAATGGTTAACGGATACGTAACTCTCCTACCAGATATCTCCAAGGCTCTAAGGAATTTATATGGGTAGTTCTTCAAATCCGGGTCCCTTTCTAGGTCGCCCAAGTACGGCACCCTTACAGAAAGGACACGAACAAGGACTAAACGTGACTAAACACTAGAGAACTACCCATATTCTCTTTTGCGGTCTCCGGCCCAAAGACCATAATGTGTCCCTCAGGGTCCACATTGCCTTGTTGTTTATACTTGGGCCTTTCAGGGGCAAACGATGTGGTGGCCGTAGGGCCAAAGTAATGTAGGGGCCTTAATAATTAGAGTAGGGTTATGGGGTATATTATAATCATTATAAAAAGACCCACCACCCAAAAAAAAAAAAAATATATATATATATATACATATATATGTCCAAAAATATAAGTAATTATTCAATCCCCTCTATTACAGACTACATGAGATGGGCACATAAGACCCCAACCAACCCCCGCAAGCAGCAGTATAAGCCCCCCTTGTAAAACGTTAAAGAATCAGTCGCCCAACAACTACAAAGCCCTGTAACTGCATTTTCTTCAAACACCCTCAGAAGCCCTTCAAAGATCTTGTAAACCAAGCCACGAAGCAGTAGTACGTAGTATATAGGCCCTAAGCCCTTATTTCTTAGACCCGAGCTCGGCTCTCTACTTCAACAACTAGGCCCAAAAAAGTTCAAACTTTTTAGGATAGACCTAATATATAATATATAAGGCCAACAAGTTTGGCTATCGAAGTCGAGGGGGTCGGGGTTTAGGATTTTAAGTGGGTTAGGGGGGTTAGGGTGTAGGGGCTTAGGGCTTTAGGGGTTTTGAGTTTAGGGTTTTAGCTAGGGGTTAGGGGTTCCGGGGTTTCCGGTGTTTTTAGGGTGTGAGGTTTAGGGCTTTTTGGGATTCGGGTCGCCTAAGTATTGGGTCATAGTAAGGGGTCCACAATGAGGGTTTCAGAGGGTCTTATAGGTGGTATCCTGAAGAATCAGACAGGGTTTAGGTGTAGAGGGTGTCTGTGCTACACCAAATAAACCCTCAAATCAAACGTGAGGTTAAAACACAAGCCCCGATATTTAGAAGTGCAACCTATTTTGGATGTTAGCTGCAGGGAACCCAGTTAGGTGCGAAAGCATGTGCTTTGCAAGTACATGGACCCTTGGGGTCAATGCTTTAGCATAACTAGCGAACTAATTTCGTGCGGCCCGTGCTGCGGCAGAGTCGTCAGCAACGAGTATCCTTGGCTCTACAACCCCAGTCGGAGGATGATGGGACTTAGTATGTATGGTTATAAGTACCTCAAACGGGCATATACGTAACTACCGTATGAGTTGTTACCTAACCCACGACCCTAAACCCCTAAACCCTAAACCTTAAACCGTTAAACCCCTAAACCCTAAACGCTAAGTAAGTCCCATGATCTCCGCACCTCAAGCTTCCAAAAGCATAATAAGCTACTGGAGTTCCCACATGTCTTCATAAGCCCTTGTCTTCTCAAGGCTAGTCCCTTGTAGGGATAACACTGGCCCCATCAAAGCCAAATCTCCGCTCCCTACGTTCTACTAAAAAATTAAGAATCAATCCTGCTCCCGAGCTCCCGACATTAAATGCAGCCCATATGCTTAGTTGCTGAGTTCATAAGCACACAAAAAGTGTACACTTTCAGTTCTATAAGGGGTCATATTATACCAAAAAGTTTAAAGTGTAGCAGTTCAGCTACTAAGTGAATGCAGCCCATGTAGTAACGGTGAGACCGGGTTGCACTTGCGAGCAGAATCGGGTGTGAGTATGACCCTTGCCCAGCTCCAGAGGGCGCTAGCAGCGTTCGAACCCTTTGAGGCCCAAGGTTGACTCTAAACCACGGGTAAGAGTTTAGGGTTTAGGCTTGAAGGGTTTATAGGGTTTAGCGGTTTAGAGGTTTAGGCTTTAAGGGTTTAAGGGTTTAGGGTTTAGGTCCTCCAACCTCTCTATTTCAGGACTAGCGCGGCAGATTTTCTGAAAAAGCGATATGGCGAATCCCAGGGTACTGCGCTTGAGGTGCAAGGTGAAACGTGAACCCCTACTTGGAGGATCGTTACACATAGACAGAAGTATTACAAGCAGATAACAACATATTTTAGGTGTAGAAACCGCCCTAATCATAAACCTACTTTCTGAGTCTCATGAACCTTTAAGTAACCCTATAAGCCCCCTTGTAGATCCCTTTTGAGGAACACTTTTGAGGAACCTTTATAGATCCTAATAAACCCCCCATTATCGCCTTGTATCGCCTTATGGATCCCTCTCATAAATCCCGTGAGCCTTAAGGACGACATGAACCCCAAAAGAGTTTACGGTCCATATACCATATAAGGATTCGTAGTATAAGGGTACAGGGCCCCCACTTATAGAGGTCTCATTGGTCCCCAAGGAAGGAGTCCTTTCAAGAACCCTAGACCCTAAACCCCAAAAGCCCTAAACCCTAAACCCCTAAACCCTAAACCCTGAACCCCAAGCCTTAAAAACCCTAAACCCTAAACCCCTAAACCCCAAGCCCCTAAACCCCAAAATCCCTAAATCCTAAACCCTAAACCCCTAAACCCCAAGCCCCTAAACCCTAAACCCCTAAATCCTAAATCCTAATCCAACAAGGATCCTTTGGTCCTCTCGGCAGGAGGGAGTTCTTTGAGAAACCGTGCAGGTCTTGGGGGTTGGGGGTACAGGGTTTAGGGTTTAGGGGTTAGGGTTTAGGGGTTTAAGGATTATAGTCAAGTTTAGGGTTTAGGGGTTTAGAGGTTTAGGGTTTAGGGTTTAGGGGTTTAGGGTTCAGGGGTTTAGGGCTTAGGGTTTAGGGTTTAGGGCTTGATAGTTTAAACAGTTTACGTAGGGCTTCGGGTTTCAGCCGAGCAGCGATCTGCACACTCGGGGTCCTCCTGCTGCTCACAGAATCGCCACGTCCCGTTCTGATCGTACCTCACCAAGACCATTTCTGAGACTCTGGGACTAAGCCCCAAACTCCAAATCCTAAACTCCGAAGCCCTACATCCGAGACCCCAAAATCCTACACCCGGCATCCCAAATCCGAGAAAAAACTGGCCCGATCTCCGTGGCATAATCCTTGGGTACTGCCCCCCCCTACAGCAACTATAATCGGACTACCATTAAGGGCCTTATGTATCCCCTAAACCCTAAACCCTAAATTCAAGGCCTTATATATTCATATTATTGAGTGGGGGCAGTATCCAAAATAAGTTGTAGACCTGATTGCAGGGTCCTGAGGTTGGGGCTGTCAGGGTCTCTGGTATACCAGGACCCGCATTATTGCTGATGATATAAATCCTGCATGGTTTAGGTTTTCGGGTTTAGAGTTTAGG